>JAURVB010014883.1:0-14787 GCA_033002965.1 Piper betle
TTTTTAATTGCTAATAAGCTTGTTAATCATGTAACTAAAGTCTGAAATCAACAAGAAAGAAAAGAACTAACCTGAAAACTGGAATCCCGTCTGTAAAGACTGTGGGAAAAATAATAATAATAATAATAATTGGATGCGAACGTAGTCCAGAAAGGACCAAACGCAGTCTAAGAAGGACCGAACGTGGTCCGGGAAGGACCGAACGTGGTTTGGGAAGGACCGAACGTGCTATATTCTTTAACCGGTTAATTCTACCCGGTTAATTATTTACCCATTTTATTATTTACCCGGTTACCCGGTTAAGTGAAATACGGGTGTTTTCACATACCCTCATTTCATTTTATTTTATGAAGGACGTCCTCTACCCTAGCCTTCATTCACATTTTCTTCTCCTCTTCCTTACTGGTGTGGCTTCTTCCTTGCTTGGGTGTTCTTCCTATCTCTGTATTCTTAGTTTTCATACATGCATATTTTGAAACGATAATAAGTTTGATAATCATGTGAATTAAATCAATAAGAAATCAAACTAACTTTTACATAATCATGTGAATTAAAGTATTAATCAATAAGAAATCAAACTTATTTTACACGACTAAAATTCTGCCATGACCGACGGGTTCTCAAGCTTGGCAAGATAGGAAATCACGGGCAAGCTTCGCCAGGAATCAGTGGCGACGGTCGTTCCGACGTTGGAAGATGATCCTACTCTCTTCGTCAATCAGTGCATGGTCGATCTCACATGTGTGGATGCCAGCCTGGGGTAGTAAATGGCAAAAACAGAGGTGAAGGCGGCAAAAACAGAGGCACGAGAGATGGGTGAAGAAATCCGGCCGTCCTGGGTGGCGATGGGTTCCAATCTGGCCGAGGAAGGTCGATAGAGGGCCGAGGGTATCGAGGCAACCACCCAATTAGGGCGGCAACGCTCGCCGGTGGTGGAATCGGCGATGCAAACCCATCGATGGGCATGGCGGTGCCAGCCTCGTGGTAGCTGGAAAGCGGCTAGGGTCGACCGGGGTGACACTGTGATGACACGGGGGGGGGTGTTGGTGCTGGATGGCGAAGATTGATGGTGGCCGGAGGTGATCGGCGGAGGCGGCAGGAGGGCAGCTGAAGTCGGGAACAGAGGAGCGCATCGGGGAAGAAGAAGAAGAAGATGACAAATTTATAAATAACAGTTGACTCGACACGGCTTGAGCTAAAAAATAATACCAACTAGTAAATAACACCTGACTTGACACTGGCTCGAGTTAGAAGTAACATTAACTCGTAATAAATCTTTAAAAATAATTATTCTAATGGGTTATGGGTTAAACTTTCTAAACTAATTAATTATTGGACGAAATCGACATGGACATAAGTAATAAAAAATACTGTAATGATAAACGGTCGATAATTAATCGGCATACTATAAGCGATTAATTTTAAATCGGATGTTTATAAAGGATTAATGAAATAAAGATTTCGCGTTTACCATATTAAATTTAATATTAGGTAAATAAAGTGATTATTTTAATAATGAGTCAATAAGGTAGAAAATGGGTTATCAAACTATAATCGGGTAAAAATTGCAAGCGTCGAACCTAAAGCGCATAATAAAAATAAATAAAGTTCGAACCTTTATTGAATTGAATAATTTAAAATAATTGTATTAGTAGTATATTTGTTTTAGAATAATGCAAATTAATTTAGTTAATTTAATCGAACGACTTAATTAATTAAATTACTATTAATAATGATAGCGATTAAAAATTATAATCGTAAACTAAATCATCAAGATCATGATTAAGTAATTATCATCTCAAAGGAAAATATACTAATAATAGTAATTAAATATTTTTTATCAGTTAATAATTATTTTATCAATTGTTAAGTATTAATTATAATTTGGATAATTAATTTAAAATGTAGATAATCAATTTGTTATCAGTTAATAATTATTTTATCAGTTAAAATGATTATGTCACATGAATAATTAATTATCTCACTTGATTTGTTGACTATTAAATATTTAATATTTTTGAAAATGATATATATATATATATATATAAACATTTAGTTGCATGCATTTCTACACGAATAAAATTATACTTATGTATAATTTTTTGTTGTCGTTCAGATTAGGATCATTGTTCACAGCTGCGAGTTCACTTACTAACTATCCAAGTCCGTATAATTATTTAAAATGTTGTATTTTCCCTTATTGGTAGCCCTGGTCGGCCTAAGCCCAGATTCGACCACCAAGCACCGAGTGTAACCGGGGTGAGGGAATTAACTCAGTCTAACACAGGGCTGCACCCTTAAAATTACTATGTGGGAGTCTTGGTCAACTTTGGTATTTGACCACCATGCGCTGGAACGCAACCAAGTCGGCTCAATTCGACACAAGGCAGCACCTCCTGAAAGATTGAAAACCTGTCCCCATGCCGAAAGAGGTAACAGGGCGCAATGGCGCAAGACAGCTCATTATGCACGTTGTGATACCGAGAGGGTGAGTTAATGGCAAACATCGGTAACTACAGGCCGCGGGCCACGTAGCGTGTGCACGCATGCATAGGATGGTAGCTGGATGGGGTGGCCACCCCTCCTAGCATATAACGAGCTCGACATAGGCTCATAACAACTAAAAGACTCTTGAAATGATAATGACGATTTTGTTGACTTGTTTCATTTAATTATGCGGCTTAGTGTTTTTATCACTAACGCGGAATTGCCTTCGTAGGTGAGCAACTTTGGACTGAAGAATAAAAGTGACCTAGGTTTGGTGAATTGATATTAAAATTGGACTTCCTTACTATTCTCTTGTGTTATAAATGTGGCTATGCAAAACGGTCTGAGACTGTGGGACAATTATTTTATATTTTAGAGAACATGATTTATTGTTATGATTTATATCATATATTGCCAGACTTATTTGCTGTATTTCATGATTTATATTATATATTGCCCGACTTATTTGCTATATTTCAATTCATGTTCTGGAATATTATCGTTACATCAATTATATTTTTTAGGTAACACCCGGTCCGGTTCGGGCGGCTCGTTACAAATGGAACCTTATGTTTACAACAAATTATATTTTTAAGCAACACCCGGTCCGATACGGGTGGGTCATTACAGGTGGCATCAGAGCACGGTTTCTCACTAGCTCACATTTTATGACTCAAGCACCTTGTTGAAATGTCCAATAATTATCTTTTCCCACTATGTTGTGTTATTAATTAACAAATTCATTCCCTAATAAATCTAAGTCAAAATTGAACAAAAACATGTTAATGAACCATGATGGTTCGATGTTTTAGATGGCAGGCACCTGTAGACAGTTAAGCCGATCTGCGTAGTCAAATTCAAACACAGACAATGTATTGGCCCAAATTCTAACGGCCATACAAGGACTGGCGCAAGCTTCAAAAATCGAAATTCTGTGGTTCAGAATATCGTTCAGCGGTTACCGGGAGTGGTAGCAGGGAATGGAGCCTCAAACTCAGCAGTGGGTCCTAGAATCACCCCGAAGGGTGGTTAGGGAGGTGCCCAAGGGCAGGGTTAGCAGACCCGGGCGAGCAAGGGGAGCGTCCAAACCCATTGCCATCAGTAGTTCGACAGGTGTTGCTGCCAGCTATTGATGATAGTAACCGTTACACTGTGGAAAAGTTCAGGAAGAATGGAGCTGAACTAGTTGTCGGAGGGATCAATCCAATAAAGGCAGAGAGCTGGATAGACATTACTCAGAAAGTTGTCAGGCGGGTCGTTATAAATGGAACGTTATGTTTACAACAAATTATATTTTTAAGTAACACCATGTAACGACCCGCACGAACCGGACCGGGTGTTACTTAAAAATATAGTTAATGTAAAGGTAGCATTCTAGAACATGAATTTAAATACAGCAAATAAGTCTTGCAACATATAATATAAATCATAATACTAAATCATGTTCTCTAAAATATAAAATAACTTTCCCACAATCTCGGACCGTTTCCCATAACCACATTTATAACACAAGAGAATAATAAGGAAGTCCAATTTTTATTATCGATTCACCATACCCAAGTTGGTAAAAGAACCACCAACCACACTTCTATTCTTTAGTCCAATGCTGCTCATCTGCGGAGGATATTCCGTGTTAGTGATAAAACCACTAAGCCGCATAATTAAATGAAACAAGTCAAAAGAATCCTTATTATCATTTAACTCGTTTTTATTATTATTATTACACAAGTCTTTAGTAATTGTCTCCCAGATCCTTTTGAGATTAGGTGGTCTCCCAATTCATTTTGAGATTAGTCATGGTCTTCCAGTACATTCAGAGATTAGAAATTTTCTCCTAGCTCATTCGGAGATTAGGTGGTCTCCCAATTCATTTTGAGATTAGTCATGGTCCTCCCAATTCATTCTGAGATTAGAAATTGTCTCCCATCTCATTCTGAGATTAGGTGGTCTCCCAATTCATTTTGAGATTAGTCATGGTCCTCCCAATTCATTCTGAGATTAGAAATTGTCTCCCATCTCATTCTGAGATTAGGTGGTCTCCCAATTCATTTTGAGATTAGTCATGGTCTCCCAGTTCATTCTGAGATTAGAAATTGTCTCCCTGCTCATTCTAAGATTAAGTGGTCTCCCAATTAATTTTGAGATTATTCATGGTCTCTGAGTTCATTCTGAGATTAGAAATTGTCTCCCATCTCATTCTCAGATTAGGTGGTCTCCCAATTCATTCTGAGATTAGTCATGGTCTCCTAGTTCATTCTGAGATTAGAAATTATCTCCCAGCTTATTCTGAGATTAGGTGGTCTCCCAATTCATTTTGAGATTAGTGCCGACAAGGCTACCGGTTTGGGAAAATAGAACATTTTATATAGTTATACCAATTTAGGGAAATACAACATTTTATATAATTATACGGACAATACAACATTTCAAATAATTATACAGACACACATAGTAATTTTGAAGGTGCGGCCCTGTGTCGAACTGAGTCAATTCCTTGACCCCGATTGCGTTAGAGTGCATGGTGGTCAAATTTAGGCTCAGTCCAACCAGGGCTGCCAAAAAGGGAAAGTACAACATTTCAAATGATTATACGAACCTCGATATTTCAAACTCTCAGTTGTGACCAACGATCCTAATCTGAACGAGAAAATAAAATTATACGTAAGCATAATTTTATTTGAGTAGGAATGCATATAGCTAAATATCTAATATATATATATATATATATATATACATTTTCAAAAATATTTAATATTAAATTATCAACAAATATAGTGAGATAATAAATTATTCATGTGACATAATTATTTAAGTCCTACTTTATATTTTAAAGTAATTATCTAAATCATAATTAACACTTAACAAATAATAAAGTAATTATTAATAATAAACAAGTACTTAATTATTATTATTAGTATATTTTCTTTTGAGATAATAAATTTTCGTACAATAATTAATTAGTTTAGTAACATTACCAATAACCAATTAAAATGATTATTTTTAAAGACTTATTACGAGTTCGTATTAATTTTTTTAACTCAAGTCGGTATCGAGTCAACCCTTTCCGGACTGCATCCGCGTCAATTTTTTATTTTTTCTCACGGTCTTTACAATCTCCCCAACTTGGAGATATTTCGTCCCCGAAATATCATAACGGCAACAGAACAATCATGATTAATTTTATTTATTTCTTCGGGATCAGTTCATGCTACTACAAATATAAACTCCTATGCCACAAACAGGCTAGGGTATTTCCTTGCCATTTCTTGTTCCGTCTCCCATGTAGCTTCCTCTAACCCCTGATTTTTCCACAATACTTTTACCAAAGGAATTTCCTTATTCCTGAGTGTCTTTATTTCTCTTTTCAGGATGCGGATCGGCTTTTCCTCGTAGGTTAAATTTGATTGTAGCTCTAAGTCTTCAAAATTTGTGATGATATGATCCTCATCCCGTACATATTTCTTTAGCATTGACACATGAAAAACATTGTGTACTCCAGCTAGGCTTGGTGGCAATGCTAATCTATATGCACAATTCCCAACTCGATCCAGGATTGGAAATAGTCCTATGAATCTTGGCTTCAACTTCCCTAATATTTTAAATCTGATCACCCCCTTCGTAGGAGATGTCTTTAGGTACACAAACTCCCCAACTTGGAACGCTAGGTCCTTCCTTCGAGTATCAACATAACTCTTTTGTTGATCTTGAGCTGCCTTAAGTCTTTGCTGAATGAGTTTCACCTTTTCAGTTGCTTCCCTCACCATCTCTAGCCCGACTATAACTGCTTTGGTAGACTCCAGCCAGCACGATGGAGATCTACAGGGCCTACCATATAAGGTTTCAAATGGTGCCATCCCTTACTGGCTTGGTAAGAGTTATTGTAGGTGAATTCAGCCAAGGCTAAGTGTTTCTCCCAGTCACCTCCTCAGTCAAGAATGTAAGCTCTTAACAAATCTTCCAAAGTTTGAATAGTCCTCTCACTTTGACCATCAGTTTGGGGATGATATGCTGTACTCAACTTAACTTGAGTTCCCATGGCTTTTAAAAAGCTTCCCAAAAATGCGAGGTGAATAGGGGATCGCGGTTAGAGACTATCTCCTTTGGAATCCCATGCAACTTGACAATATTGTCAACATATAATCCTACCAGGTATTCTGCTGTCCTCATTGATTTCGTGGGGATGAAGTGAGCTACCTTAGTTAGTCAGTCCACAACTACCCATATGGAGTCATGCTTCTTCTGAGTCCTTGGGAGCTTTGACAATAAAATCGCATGTGACACACTCCCATTTCCAAGTTGGTATTTCTAAAGGTTGCAATTAGTCCTCCAGGTAGTTGATGTTGGGCTTTGATCTGTTGGCAAGTCTGAACACTTAGAGACAAAATCCACAACATCCCTCTTTATCCCAATCCACTAGTAGGTTCACTTTAAATCCTGATACATTTTACTAACTCCATGGTGTATCGAGAACTTTGAGCGATCAGCCTCCTCCAAAATATTCCACCTCAGTGCATTATCCTTGGGTACACACAACCTTCCTCTAAATCTGATCACACTATTTGAATCAACTACAATGTCAGGAATCTTGTCCAACATTTTATTCAGCTCCTCATCACCCATTTGTGCTAGCTTAACACGATCAACAAAATCATTGGAAACAACCAAATTTTCTAGTAATCCTATTAGTTGCTCCACCGGGGTGATAGCTACCACTTTTGCTGACATGGCCCAAAGTCTAGCTAGCTGCTGACTTTTGTCCACTTTGCCTTCCAACTCAACGTGTCGGCTACCACATTCACTTTCCGTGGATGGTATAAGATTTGGAAGTCATAGTCCTTCAAATATTCTATCCACCGCCTCTGTCGAAGGTTAAGGTCATTCTGGGTGAAGATATATGTAACGACCCGGCCCAAAGTGCAACGTAATGGGCCTAAGTCATTTCTTTAAAATAGTTAACCCAAGTTAAAGATCTATAGTTCATTCTCACTTCTAAACAGGATCTTCTCCCAGTAGGTACTGGGTGTGGGACTAAGTTCAGGGATCTCACAATCCACCCACCTTAGGAAATTTCATCCCACCTACCTTAGGAAATTTCGTCCCCGAAATGCCTATACTTGGCCCGTTGCTAGCCCCACCCAACGACCTTTCTGTCCCATGACCGGCAGCCTAGCAAACGTCCCTAGTCTTGGCCCGTTGCTAACCCCATCCCACGACCTTTTTTGGCCCATGACTGGCAGCCTAGCCAACATCCCTAGTCCAACCCACCATCTAACACGTAACCAGGTTGCTCTGATACCACCTGTAACGACCCGATCCAAAGTGCAATGTAATGGGCCTAAGTCATATCTTTAAAATGGTTAACCCAAGTTAAAGATCTATAGTCCATTCTCACTTATAAATAGGATCTTCTCCCAGTAGGTATTAGACGTGGGATTAAGTTGAGGGATCTCACAATCCACCCACCTTAGGAAATTTCGTCCCCGAAATGCTTATACTTAGCCCGTTGCTAGCCCTAGCCCACGACCTTTCTGGCCCGTGACCGGTGGCCTAGCCAACGTCCCTAGTCTAGCCCGTTGCTAGCCCCAACCCATGACCTTTCTGGCCCGTGACCGGCAACCTAGCCAACATCCCTAGTCCAGCCCACCATCTAATACGGAACCAGGTTGCTCTAATACCACCTGTAACGACCTGGCCCAAAGTGCAACGTAATGGGCCTAAGTCATTTATTTAAAATGGTTAACCCAAGTTAAAGATCTATAGTCCATTCTCACTTATAAATAGGATCTTCTCCCAGTAGGTATTAGATGTAGGACTAAGTTGAGGGATCTCACAATCCACCCACCTTAGGAAATTTCGTCCCCGACGTCGGAAGCTGATCCTACTCTCTTTGTCGATCAGTGTAGGGTCGATCTCACGTGTGTGGATGTCGGCCTGGGGTGGTAAATGGCCAAAAATAGAAGCTGGCGGCAAAAACAGGGGCGACGGCGGTGGGGGAAGAAATCCGGCCATCCTGGGTGGCGACGGGTTCCAATAGGGCTGGGGAAGGTAGATAGGTGGTCGAGGGTGACGAGGCGACCACCCAATTGAGGCGGCGACGCTCACCGGCGGTGGAATCGCCGACGCGAGCGCGCCGCTAGGCAGGCGATGCGAGCGTCGCCGCGGCTGGAAGATGGCCGGAGTTGGCCGGGCGACACCGCAACGACATGGGAGGGCTGGTCGGCGACGATTGACGGGGGCCGGAGGTGGTTGGCGGCGGCAGCGGTGGGAGGTCGCCTGGTGTCGGGAACAGAGCATGCCGGAGAAGAAGAAGAAGGGAAAAAATTACCTTGGGTGGCAAACTTGTAAATAATGCTTGACTCGACACAACTCGAGTTAAATAATAATACCAACTCGTAAATAACACCGGGCTCGATACCGACTCGAGTTAGAAAATAATACTAACTCGTAATAAATCTTTAAAAATAATTATTTTAATGGGTTATGGGTAAAGATACTAAACTAACTAATTATTGTATGAAATCGCCACGAGTAATAAAAATACGATAATGATAAACAGTCGATAATTAATCGGCGTAATTCATGTGGTTAAATTAAATCGAAGGGTTATAAGTAATTAATAAAATAAAGATTTTACCTTTACCATATTAAATTTAATATTAGGTAAATAAAGTGATTATTTTAATAACGAGTCAGTAATGTAGAAAATGGGTTATTAAACTATAGTCGGGTAGCAATCACTTGCGTCGAACCTAAAGAGAATAATGAAAATAAATAACGTTTGAAACTTTATTGAGTCGAATAATTTATAGTAATTGTATTAATAATATTTTTGAATAATACAAATTATTTTAAATAATTTAATTGAACAACTTAATCAATTAAATTGCTGTAAGTAATAGTAGCGATTAAAAATTATAACTGTCAACTAAATCATCAAGATCGGGGTTAAATAATTATCATTGCAAAGGAAAATTAAATACTTGTTGATTAGTAATAATTATTTTATCCATTGTTAAGTATTAATTAGGATTTAGATAATTAATTTAAAAATGTGAAGTAGGATTTACATGATTATGTCACAGGAATAATTAATTATCTCACTAGATTTGTTGATAATTTAATATTTAATATTTTTGAAGATGATATATATATTAGATATTTAGTTGCATGCATTCATACTCGAATAAAATTATACTTATGTATAATTTTATATTCTCGTTCAGATTAGGATTAGTGGTCGCAGTTGCGAGTTTGAAATATCCAGGTTCGTATAATCATGGAAATGTTGTATTGTCTGTATAATCATTTGAAATGTTGTACTTTCCCTTGTTAGCAGCCCTAGTCGGTCTGAGCCCAGATTCGACCACCATGCGCTGTAACGCAATCGGTGTCAAGGAATTGACTCAGTCCGACACGGGGCCGCACCTTTAAAATTACTATGTGTGTTACTATGTGTGTGCTTATAATTAATTGAAATGTAGTATTGTCCGTATAATTATTTTAAATGTTATATTATCCCAAACTGGTATAACTATATGAATTGTTGTATTTTCCCAAATTAGTAGCCTTTGTAGGCACTAATCTTATTGTAAAAACCATGATTTTTATTACAAGACTCAAACCTAAATATTATGAAATAAATATAGATGAACCAATATAGTTGGTTATCAAGTCGACCGGTCATGGTTCGACTTAAGGTCACCTAGAAAATACCTATTCATGAATGGATGATGGGGTGTGAGAATTTAATGAAGGGGTCGTTGAACCTAGGAAATACCAATGGATGATGGGGTGTGAGAATTTAATGAAGGGGCTCGTTGAACCTAGGAAATACCAATGGATGATGGGGTATGAGAATTTAATGGAGGGAATGGTTGAAGTGTATATATATGCAGGAGGAGGGAGTATTTCATCCCTCATCTCCGTCCCAGGCGACCTCCCCATTACTGTGTGAGTACTTCATTCCTCATCTTATTTGTTTCCATTAGGATTCTTGCATGCAAGGTTTGTTGAAGACGCCCTGCCAAGTTGCTAGATCTCCAGCATCTTATGCATGGGGTTCTTGTCGATTGCTTAGTTGTTTTGTAAATGGACATGTTAATAATTAATTATCATTAGAATTGCTGAAAATTTAATAAGGAATGAAGACTAACATGAACTAATTACATCATTTAAAATTGATAGTGTATTAGTCATGTTAGTTGCATGTAGGTTCATGCAAAATAAAATTATACTAATGTATAATTTTATGCCCTCATTCAGATTAGGGTTCACGGGTCACAGTCAGACGAAATCACAAGTCAGGTACGTATAATAGGTAGAACATCGTACTTTCCTTGTTGGTAGCCTAGGTCGGCCTGAGCCCAGATTCGACCACCATGCACCGAGTGCAACCGGGGTCAAAGAATTGACTCAGTCCGACATGGGGTCGTATTATATGTGTAAATTGTGTAATGCATCGACATTGTTTTGGAGTAGTGATAGCCGCCCCATAAAAAGTCGCCGGGTGAGCAGCAGCGATCCTCACGCACGGGTGTAGTAGCCTCCCGAGGCTACACTGGCACTAGAGTTGGCGGTGAGAGCTTCCCCATAAACGGGGCCTAGCAATCACCTGAGTGCAGTGATAGCCTCCCAATAAAAGGGCTACGGCCGGGGTGTGTGAGGCACTGGCACTAGAGTTGGCGGTGAGAGCTTCCCCACAAACGGGGCCTAGCAATCACCTGAGTGCAGTGATAACCTCCCCATAAAAAGGCTACGACCGGGGTGTGTGAGGTACTGGCACTAGAGTTGGCAGTGAGAGCTTCCCCACAAACGGGGCGTAGCATTCACCTGAGTGCAGTGATAGCCTCCCCATAAAAAGGCTACGGCCGGGGTGTGCGAGGCACTGGCACTAGAATTGGTAGTGAGAGCTTCCCCACAAACGGGGCGTAGCAATCACCTGAGTGCAGTGATAGCTTCCCCACAAAAAGGCTACGGCCGGGGTGTGCGAGGCACTGGCACTGGAGACGGTAGTGGTAGCCTCCCCACAAAAGGGCTACGGCCGGGGTGTGTGGATCACATCGGATACCTCCTCTGCATTTGTATTGGAGTATAGCGGAATTGCTCCACCGCATATTAAAATAAACATAAGGAAATAGTGGAATGTACTTGATTTGTTTTATCTATTATACTACTTAGTGTTGTAATCACTAACGCGGAATTGCTTCTGCAGGTGTGCAGATACGGTAGGTGATTGATAAGTAGGGCATGGAGCAAAATAAATAGGAGCACTCCTTTTATTATTTATTTGAGAAATAAGTGTGGCTACTGGGAAACGGTCTAAGACTGTGGGATCTTTATATATATTTTTGTTAAAAAAAATGTTAGACATATTTGCTTAATTGTGAGTAACACCTGGCCAGCTAGGCCCACAATGTTGTGACAAATGGCCGGGTCGTTACACTTATAATGAGCTCGTAGACGATTTTTAACCTCAAAATGAATTGGGGGACCATGGTTAATCTCAAAATGAATTGGGAGACCACCTGATCTCAGAATGAGCTGGGAGCCGTTTTCTAATCTCAGAATGAGCTGGGAGACAATTTCTAATCTCAGAATGGACTGGGAGACCATGAATAACCTCAAAATGAATTGGGGGACCACCTAATCTCAGAATGAGCTGGGAGACGATTTTTAACCTCAAAATGAATTGGGGGACCATGACTAATCTTAAAATAAATTGGGAGACCACCTAATCTCAGAATGAGATGGGAGCCGTTTTCTAATCTCAGAATGAGCTGGGAGACAATTTTTAACCTCAAAATAAATTGGGGGACCATGATTAATCTCAAAATGAATTGGGAGACCACCTAATCTCAGAATGAGTTGGGAGCCATTTTCTAATCTCAGAATGAGCTAGGAGACAATTTCTAATCTCAGAATGAACTGGGAGACCATGAATAAGCTCAAAATGAATTGGGGGACCACCTAATCTCAGAATAAGCTGGGAGATGGATTTTAACCTCAAATGAATTGGGGGACCATGACTAATGTCAAAATGAATTGGGAGACCACCTAATCTCATAATGAGCTGGGAGCCATTTTCTAATCTCAGAATGAGCTGGGAGACAATTTCTAATCTCAGAATGAACTAGGAAACCATGAATAACCTCAAACTGAATTGGGGGACCACCTAATCTCAGAATGAGCTAGGAAATGATTTTTAACCTCAAAATGAATTGGGGGACCATGACTAATCCCAAAATGAATTGGGAGACCGCCTAATCTCAGAATGACCTGGGAGCCATTTTCTAATATCAAAATGAGCTGGGAGACAATTTCTAATTTCAGAATGAACTGGGAGACCATGACTAACCTCAAAATGAATTGGGGGACCACGACTAATCTCAAAAATGAATTGGGAGACCACCTAATCTCAGAATGAGCTGGGAGACAATTTCTAATCTCAAAATGAACTGGGAGACCATGAATAACCTCAAAATGAATTGGGAAACCACCTAATCTCAAAATGAGCTGGGAGACGATTTTTAACCTCTAAATAAATTGGGGGACCATGACTAACCTCAAAATGAATTGGAGGACCACCTAATCTCAGAATGAGCTGGGTGATGTTTTCTAATCTCAGAATGAGTTGGGAGTCGACCTTTACTAATCTCAAAATGACCTAAGTGACAAACTACTAATCTCAGAATGACCTGAGGGATAATTACTCTTTATTTGTGTAATAATACTAATGAAAACAAGTGAAATGATAATAGATATTATATTGACTTGTTTCATTTAATTATGCGGCTTAGTGGTTTTATCACTAACGCGGAATTGCCTCCGCAAGTGGGCAGCTTTGGACTAAAGAATAGAAGTGTGGTTGGTGGTTCTTTTACCAACTCAAGTATGGTGAATCGATAATAAAGTTGAACTTCCTTATCATTCTCTTGTGTTATAAATGTGGCTATGGGAAATGGTCCGAGACTGTGGGACGGTTATTTTATATTTTAGAGAACATGATTTATTGTTATGATTCATAGTATATGTTGCGAGAGATATTTGCTGTATTTCAATTCATGTTCTGGAATGATACATCTACATTACTTATATTTTTAAGTAACACCCGGTCCGGTTTGGGTATGTCGTTACAATATACGTCAAACTCTGGTGGTCAGTGAAGACTTCGAACTGGGCTCCATACAAGTAGTGTCTCCAAATCTTAAGGGCAAAAACCAATGCTGCGAGTTCCAAGTCGTGGGGTGCATAATTTTGCTCATGAATCTTCAATTGATGAGATGCATAGGCCCCCACCTTACCTTCTTACATAAGGACGCATCCTAAACCCAACAGAGACGCATCACTGAAGGCTACGAATCCTTCATTACCATTTGGCAGGGTCAAGACTGGTGCAGTTGTTAAACTCTTCTTTAGAGACTGGAAACTCTCCTCACACTTACTACTCCATTCAAACTTGACCCCCTTCCTTGTAAGTTTGGTCATCGGCGATGCTACTAAAGAGAAGTCTTTAATGAATTTCCGATAGTAACCCGCTAAACCAAGGAAGCTTCTGATATCAGTGTCTGACTTAGGTTGTGGCCAATCAGTGACTGCTTTCACTTTTGATGGATCCACTGCAATTCTAGCCTTTGAGACAATATGACTAAGGAAATTTACCTCCCTCATCCAGAAGTCACACTTTGAGAGCTTGGCGAACAGTTGATGTTCTCTCAGAACTTGAAGAGTAATAGATAGGTGCTTCAAATGCTCTTCTTCATTATTTGAATAGACCAGAATGTCGCCCACAAATATAATAATAAACTTGTCCAGGTATGCGTGGAATACTGTGTTCATGAGTGACATATAGGCCAATGGTGCATTTGTTAGACCAAAAGGCATAACCAAAAACTCATAATGTCCATACCGAGTTTGGAAAGCCATTTTTTATATGTCTGACTCCTTTACTCGCAACTAGTGATAACCAGACTGCAAGTTTATCTTAGAAAATATTCTAGCTATTTTTAGCTGATCAAACAAGTCATCAATCCTCGGTAAGGGGTACCGATTCTTGACTGTCACTTGATTGATTTTTTCATAGTCAATACACAACCGAAGTGATCCATCTTTCTTCTTCACAAAAAGAATAGGGGCTCCCCAGGGAAGTACTTGGTCCGATGAAGCCTACCAGCAACAACTCTTCTAGTTGACTCTTTAACTCCTTGAGTTTTACTGGAGCCATGCGGTATGGTGCTTTAGAAATTGGTGTTGTTCCAAGTGGTAGGTCAATGGGTATTTTAGTCATTTACCAAAAAACCGATT
>JAURVB010014884.1:0-217126 GCA_033002965.1 Piper betle
TCACCACCTTCACAGGACTCAAGCGCCATATCTACACAAACAGTACACACAAAGTTAATTCATAATGTAGCTAACACCATAGACATTTTAGCACCAACAAGCAAAGAAAACTCACACAAAGAATAAGTGTCCTGAAATGTAAAGAAAAGCCTTATAATTCCAGGATGGTCCAACTGGTCCAGCACAATCCTCTCCAACTTCACATACGACGTCTTGTTTTCCCTTTGTGATGAACTTCTTATCCATAATCTTCAACGCATACACATTGCCTGTGTCTTTCTTCTTTGCTCTCACCACCTAAGCAAACCGAGAAGATCAAATCTAATCACACAATGTCAGCTATATTTTCTTTTTGTAGCCAAAATGATCTGATGACTAATTCAACTAGTTAGACACAAAGAACAAATCAAAACTATAGTCTACAATCACTTTCTTAATTCAAACAATAATAATGCCCTTTGCATATTCTCACCACCTGATACAACCAAGAAGACACAAATAACCACAATATCAACTATATTTCCTTTGGTAGCAAAAATGCTCTGATGACTGATTCAACAACTTCGACGCAAAGAACGAATCAAAACTATATTCTATATTATACAAACCTAACTTTCTTAATTCAAACATAATGTGTAAATGCAAGACAATTACTAGCATCCAAAACAACACAATCTACAAACAACGTCGAGATGATGCAATGCACAAGGAGTCGATATTTGAGCAGAAACCAATCTAATGCGCATCCCTTTTCTCTTCCACATAAAAAAAACAGAGAGCCATAATAACCAAGGAAGCCAAAAAAGAACGCACCTTTGAATAGGATCCAACTCCATACATCTTCCCGAGCTCAAAGTCATGAATAGTGAACTGCTCCTGCGGCGCCCGGAACGCAAAGCTCTTGGAGCGCTCAATCCCGCCATCGCCATTTCCACTCCCCTTCTTCTGGGCCGGCGGCTGCAGCCGCACCTTGGATTCAAATTCCTTCTCCATCCTTCGCCTTGACACCTCCCAACCACCATTATCAACCATTTATCAATTCTCTTTATATCAGTCAAATATGTTAGATGCGTTGACTGTAAACTTAATAGGATTATTTATTTTATTTATTATTATTATTATATAAATTTAATAATTTTATTACTAACGTAAAATTACTTCTGCTTATAATAATTAATTTGGAGCATAAAAAGGAGACAATGACCTAAACTCTTCGTATGGATTATTAATTAGCTTATATTAATTATTTTTAGATTTTTATTATTAGCAGTGAAATTTGGTACAATTTCATAGAAGTTGAATTTTAATTATATTAACCACGGTGTGAGATTTATTTTATCAATATTAGTAATTATTTATATAGTATATTTTGGATAAATTTCTTATAGTTGGAGTAATAATTAATTGGCTGCAATTAAATGACATGTTAATTTACTTGTTTAATTCTTGGGATTAATTGTTAAATTTGGTTAATTAATCAATATTTTATATGTGCTCGGTGTTATTTAATTATTTCATGTGTTCTTAGGCTTGGGGTTTATGTTATCGGATCAATAGGTTGGATGTCACATTTTTTGTCAAATATACAAAAAATAGAGTATTTTTAAACAAGTGTATAAACTTTGAGGGTAAAAACTTGAATAATAAGAAGTTTACAAGTAAAATTCTCTTATATTATATATATTATACATAGGTATGACTATCAAATATCAAAATATATAAAATATAATATTATTAATGCTTCGTGAATTAGTCAAAATAGATATAAATTGGGCAATCTAAATATCAATTATAGTGATTCAAATGAGGAAAAAAATTTTACTCTAACACACTTGCTATAGTAAACTCCTTATATAATACGAGATAATTAGTATACATCATCACAATTTAAAAATTTTAAAAATACAATTATAATTAACATTTAAACTCCTTAAAATATAATGATTTGCACCAATTTGATCCAAAAGGAATAGAGTTGGACTGGTTCTAACAATAATGATTACAATTAAATCAAAGAAATCAACTTCTCAATCACTCCTTCCCTCTCCATTCTTCATCGCTCCACCCTCATCCCATCGGAATTCTAAGTCCGCTCCAACGAAGTTGGGAGTCTCGGGCGTTGGGAATAGCATGCAATACAAGGGAGGTGGAGAAATTCGGAAGAGTACAGAAAGGCAAGATTTTGCTCCAAGCTGCTTCAAAATCCGTCGCTGGATTAGTTTATTTGATTCTTCGATTTTGAGGTTCTCCTTTGATTTTTTTTTCTTTCTTCGGGGAGTCTGAGTTGTGGTTGTACGCTGGGCAGCTGGCCGGCGTTTGAGGCGGAAGCGGCATGTCGCTTTTCCGGCAGTTCTTCCACCGGAAGCCCCCGATCGCCGAGCGACTTTACGGTATGCAAAGCTTTCTTTTGTGCATCGATTTTTGGTTGTGGACGATGGGTAGTGAGTATGGGAGCTGAATTGGGAGAGTCTAAGCGTTACTGTATATGTGAGTACAGAGTAGAGTAGAAAAAAAGAAAGAAGAGCTTTATTATTATTATTATTATTAATATGCTTCCTTGTGTTAGATTGGATTATTTTGAATGTGATGATTGCGCCTTTGCACTTCAAAGATGTCAGACAGCTTCTGCGGTTGGGGGGCAGCATTATGTGTTACTATCTTCTTTAATTGTCTTGCTTATTTAATTGCATATAATTAAAATGGCTTCACGTTGTAAAAGGATTTTTTCTGTAAAGTTCTGAGCATCTTAGAGCTCAAAATGTGATGGGACTGATTGGGAAAAAGAAGACTTGAATGATGTTGTCAGCTTTGAAGTGAATAAGCTGTGCTGCACTGAAGTTGGGAGCTAGCTTAAAAGTTCACATCTTGTGTTAATGTGCAGTATTTGATTGCTGCTTCTCCACTGATGTGCTTGAAGAAGACGAGCTGAAAGTGCATATAGGAGGTGTAGTGTATCGACTAGGTGACCATTTTCCTGATGCGTCTTTTATGGTCTTTAATTTTCGAGAAGGAGAGAGGCTGAGCTAATTATCTGATATACTATCAGAGTATGGCATGACTGTGATGGATTATCCCCGGCATTATGAAGGTTGCACTTTACTGAAAATGGAAATGGTTCACCACTTCCTGAGGTCGAGTGAGAGCTCGCTTTCTCTTGGCTAGCAGAATCTTCTGTTGATGCATTGTGAGCGAGGTGGCTGGCCGGTTCTAGATTTCATGCTTGCTGGTCTTCTGATCTACAGAAAGCAATATAATGGGGAGCAGAAGACGCTGGACATGATATATAAACAAGCACTACTGAGCAATCTTTTGCAACTTTTGTCTCTGCTTAATCCAATATTATCGCAGTTGACATACCTTCAATACATTTCAAGGAGGAATATAGGAACTGACTGGCCGCCAATGGACAGAGCGCTCACTTTGGATAGTATTATACTCAGAGCAATTCCTAGTTTTTATGGGAAAGGAGGATGTAGACCCGTATTTCAGCTATGTGAACAGGACCCTTCCATACCGACTGCGAAAGTATTGTTTTCAACCCCAAAGAAGAGCAAAAGTGTCGACTTTACAAACAGGTTACATGCACTCTTTTTATTTTACATTTCTATTATCACTTTACATTGCGTGAATAACTTCTTTATACCTATACAGGAGTTCTATGTCCTAAGATATGCTCAAATGCCATAGGTTGTGCTATATTTGCCTTATAAATCATACCTTCCTTGCTTATGCCATCTTGGTATATTTGCCACTGCTGAAAATGACTTGCCCAGCATTCCTGTTCTATATACAAAGCAATCTACCATCTTATGACTTGTTATCATGCTAATTGGGTTGCATGACCTAATGGAGTAATGACATTGCTACCACTTGCAATGATCAAAACTAAAGTACGCATGTAATAGCTTGGCAAGTGTTATTAGCTAAATCAAGATAACAATTTTTTTCTTTGAACATGAAGCCTAGTCGACTTCAAACCCTCCACTAGAGGATAAGAGAGATTGGGCTCGACGCAGTTCCTTCCTTTGAACATGAAGGCTTTTGGCTGAGTTTGAGGTCACTGTATACGATGTACTGGTCTGAAGGATTAGCATCCTAAAGGTCCAATTAATTAATGATGGTAATAATTGTTCCCTCTAGTGTAGAGGGTGACCTGATAACAGGCATTTATATTGCACAAAAGACAATTTACTTAAGTTTAAGTATTCTTTTTTTTTCAACAAACCAAGCTAAAAAATGTGCATTTGGGAACACCAGAATAGCAGAAAGCCGAAAGAACCATGAATGAACCAGACAATTCTGGTTGTCTCAACAAGTCCATGAGGTTGACCTCTTCAAGATGGGCTTCGTTTGCTTGTCTTCTTCAAAAGAAATCATTCCAAGGTGGGATGGATCTTCCAGCATCATTTTGGCCACAAGATACCCTGCTATTGACCAAGTTTGGAATTTCCTGGCTTGCTTGCCAACATACCTTCCAAGTTTTCCATCATAGTATTCAGGCCAGCCATCTTTCAACATGCGGCTTTCGGCAAGATCGATTGCCCTGCGTGCAAGTTGTGGCCGGCCAACCTTGATGCATGCAGCAGTAAGTAGCCACAATAGAACTGCACATTTTATAGCAATAATCCCCATGTTAGAAAATCTCTTTTTCCTCTCCACGCAGTATAGTAGCTACTTACGCTGGAAAAAAATTAGCAGCTACTTATTCGGTAAGGTCAGAGTTGACAACATATCTTTTTTCAAAACAACAACATTTTTAATATTAACCAAACATGAACTGTAAGAAAATAGCAAATGTTTGTTTTCAGAGCTGTTCACCATATACCACAAGCAAAAAGAAGATGATCACTGGGCATTAGTTAACAGTTTATGTACCTGGCCAGGTTCCTCCATTATGATAGCTCCATCTGGTATTTTTTGGATCGCACCCGGTGATAATCCTCCATTCATGGCCTTCTAATGCCGGATAAGTAATTTTGAGCGGCATTTCACCCACGAGCTCCTCCCATCTAGATTCAATAAGATCCATAATAGCAGCGGCTTGTTCAGGTGTAGCAAGAGAAGATAAAATTGTCATACAGTTTCCTAGACAGAACCATCGGAAATCCATCCTTGCAGGACTCACATTTCCGATGAAATAACCACCTCGGTTTGGCATGAAATCAAACAGCCAATCGGGGATAGAATCTGGAATTACATTAAACTTGTTAACTGCAGTGTGGGAATACTCCTCTGTTTTATAGCGATAAATGTCATTCAGCTGCTGGAAATCCAGCCAGAAGTAACTTCGCATGTGATAACTGAATGCATGCAGGCGTTTCATGATTCTCTCGATGCATTCTTTCCCTTCAGCATCTTGCTTAAGCATTGATAGGGCACATCTCAATGCCATAAAGAACAGAGCTTGAATCTCAATGGGATAACCATATATGCCCTACAAGATTTTTCCCAGTATCATCAGTACAGAATTCAAGGCTAAAATACATGGCCTAACATCATATTTTATGTAGGAATTCACATGAAGAACAGATGGAGTAATGATATTTTTTAAGGAATTGAATCATCCAATCTAGGAATCAGCACCTTCTTATATATTAGCTTAAAGATAAAAAGGTGACTATAAACTGGATATTATTTGTTTACGCAACCAAACAGACAAAACTGTCACTCTCTTTTAAGAAAAAAACTTCTCACAAATTAAGTTGGCTGTGAAGTTGAAATAGGCCACAATTTGTAGTAAGATCACTTTCCATGGTTCCAATTAACAGAGCCAACGAAAGATAAGCATTTTTGCAATGATGATATTGCTTAGCTAAATGGTAATAGAATCATGTTCCAGATCAGACGTCAATCATAAGGCTGCATTCAAGGTAAATTGACCACAGTTCTGTTACTAATCCTAATAGGTATTGTATGCATAGATAATCATGCAGTGTTCAGATCACTGAATGCAATGGCAAGTACTTTTTGGGTGCAGAAATGTTTTCATGGTTCTCCGATCTATAAATCATGCATCCACAGTAATGTGGTGAATAAGTAATATTCTCTTTCAGAACCAATGCTGACTTCAAGCAAAAAACTCTCAAGGCTAAACATAAAACAAGAATAGAAGCTGTTGACGGAGAAAACATTTACCATTGTTACCATTTTAAATTAGGATTAAAATCATTATTACCATTTGCCGATCAATCATGGAGCATCCATCAGAACATAACAATGTTGGGAATGTATCAAAGCCCTCTGCCAGACATAATGTCAAGATAAGTCTCATCCCCTTTTGGCATTCAGGCGTCTCTGCAAGAGTCAAGTCTCCTGTTGACTTGGTGTAAGCACGCAGAAGAATAATCCACCAAAACCCAGAATCAACTGGAGCCACTCTTCCAATTGCGCTTTCACCAAAATCAGCCATTATTGATTCTGTCCCTTTTGTTGGATTGTGAATCACTTTGAAACTGGCTGGCATTGCACCTTTTCCTAACATGAAAAGATCAATTCTTTTTTCCCACCCTTGTAGCTGAAGAGTCTTCAAAAGGAAGTTCCGCACTATATCTGGCTCATTATTCATCAGAAAAGCCAGAGCACTTGGCACAAAATCTCGGACGAAAACCTGAAAAACTTGGTAAATACTTGGATAACATGATTGAGCATATTAGGGAAATGAGATAGGAGCCAAAGAGTATCACAGCCAAATAAAACAAAGGAAATTTTAAGTCATAGTTGCAATAAGATGATTACAATTAAAATATTAGAAAAAAATTCTACAGTTTCAGATAAAGACTAGACCATCAATCAATACAAACAGAAAATATATGCCAACTTTCACATACTTTATGGGTTTTTGTTTCTCACAGAAATCAACTGATCAACTATAACTTGGTCTTGAAAGAATGAAGCAAACATTACCTGGTCATAGTTTAAAACCTCCTCAGAAGCATGATCAGTGGCTGCAACTGTACCTACCGGTAGACCACGAAAGTACACAATCGATTTTCTTAAAGCATCCCATGCATCAGCTACCATGGGATGCGTCTCAAATGAATTTCTAGTTGAAGATGCAGGGCTATCCAAACCGGACTTCCTCCCCGGCGAGTATATTCCCTCAATGTGATCCATTGTTCGAGGTTCATTAATGGACAATTCACTAAAAGATCTTTCGTCAAATGACCTTTGGCGTTCCAAAATCTTTGGTTTTTCCTGCAGCCCAGACATGTCACCATTATCCATATCTGAGATCGAGCAACGGGAAGAGACGTTGCGAAGTCGTGGCTTATGCATCCCATCCATATTCAAGCTTTGTTGAGAGACAAAGTTATGCAATTTTTTGGGATGGACGGAGCTTTAAAATCTGAAACAACAAATAGGCCAAGAGTTGAGGGATTAAAGAATTTAACAAATACCATTAAGTAAATTTTCTCAAATCAGATCACAAAACCACTATGAAAGCATAGGAGAACAATAGGAAACGTGAGGCCTGCAACTTCCTAGCTAGAATACTAGCGTGGATTGCATCTATATGATCTAAACTTCATTTATCACAAGCAAAAAAACACATCTGGATGGCAATTTGGCTTCGGAACTCAGGGCTAGCAGATCAAAGAGAACAAGAGCAGAATAAATCAAACAGACAGCATTACGGGGATAAAAAAAGCAGCCACCAATGTTTTGGAAATTAAAGATACAATTTCCACCTTCTTGGTGTGAAATATTTGTTGGCCATCCGAAACAGAAAATACGTAGAAATCCTATGAAGCTGACACCCTTAAAAGACACTCCAACATGAAAACAGCAGGTCATTCGCTTCCACGAAAAGCACGTTGACTTCAGCTTTCCAACTAACACGGTTAAATATTCCGAGAAATGAACAATTAGCTTCACATTTCACCCATGCCATTGATGTCGTAAACACTATTGATACAGACTGTTCTAATCCAATGCCACAAACAACAAAATCAGGAACTCTTCCAAACAAATGGAGGACCATACATATCCAGATCCGAAAAATGAACTCAACCCAGCTCAGATGATCAAGGAAAAGATGTAGCTGACCAGCTAGCATCACACATGCGAAGACTAAGTAAAATAAAACAGAGAAATGCACCGAATAAGAAAGAAAGAATGAAAGAAAGATTATACTTTAAAGCAGACATGGATAGAAGCGATACACTCACATATGGGCATGCAAGGTCACCTACGTCGGTGCCGGAAGTGGCTGCTGGAGCTCGCCGGCGGTGGCCGGAGAAGGTAAGCTCGGTGTGGGGCGGGGGGGGAGAATTTGGCGGGGAAGGGAGGAGACAAGTCAATGGTCGATATCTAATAGGAAGATATAGAGTGGGACCCACAGAACTATCCATAATTCAATTAGTTGACTGGGGTCAGCGGTCGGAGCGACCGGCTGGTAGGCCTCACTTTGGACTCTTCGCCGGTAATTTCTCCACAATTTTGTTTCTGGACCTGTTTTTCTTTTTTAAAAAAAAAATTTATCACCCCATATATAGTTGCGATTCTTTTTTTTTTTATTAAAATAATTGTTATGTATTATTTGGCATATATTATAGTTTTAGTTATATATATATATATCAATGTCGTGCGACCTATATTAAAATTAGATTTTAACTTTATATATTAAGCCGTTATTAAATAATAAAATAAAATATAATTAATTTAATATTTTAATTTTGTTAGACTTTAATTGATTGAATTTTTACTTGTTGATGGGCTTTTGTTTGCTTACGCACGGGCACGATGAAAATAAAAAAAGTTATCAAATATATAATCTTTAAAATTGAAAAAAAAATCAAAAAGTAAATATAGAATATCCATCAAAAGGGATATATTTAAGTAAAGAACAAAAAAAGAAGGCTACAAGTACATAATTGAAGAAACTGGCATATAACATATTAAACACACACACAATTAATTGTTGGCGCCTCAGACGTGACCGACCTCCCTATGTATCACGTGACCAAGATTCACGAACCTTCCTTCCCCACACGTACCATGCATGTACGCGCAGGCAGCTCCGGAGCTTGTGGAGCTCAACTACGACAACAGATAATTACTATGATTGCATTGTTAATTCACTAAGCTTTGTTTGGCTTTTAACATTCTCTTTGAAGTATGAAATCGCTCCCTTGTTGGAAAATTTCAAGGGAATTATCTGATAAGTAACATATATACACTGTCTTTTTTTTCTCATTATGATCTAGACTATGAGGATTGACAAATATAATACATGTATAGTGAGGATTTTATACAAATCAGCTACAATCAAAGTATAGATACACCCTCGTTGTGTTGTATACCCAAATATATAATTTTCTGCTTGCTTGCCGGCCCCTCGCCCTCCTCTACCTCCTCTCCGGTCTCTACCCACCCCACCCCGTTATTATTATGTTTTCGACGAAGAAGGCGGCATGTGGGTTGTTGGAAGAGATATGATGATGACGATTGACCATTCGGTATGGTAGGCGCCGAGGTGAAAGAGCAGTACCCATCGGGGCAGAAGAAGGTTAGCCTTCGCTTTCCCTGGTTCGGTTGAAGTTTCTCAAACAAATAAAATAACCGAGATTCATGTGCACACTGTATATAATTATTTAAACGCATGACGAGTCAGCATCTAGTAGATGCCTTCCTAAGTAAGATTGATAGGGTCCTTTTGGTGTAGATATATATACTAGAGAAGAAAGATAATCAATTTATAATATTATATATATATATATAGTACTATCAACATATACCAATTATTGTAAAAATTGGAATTGGGTCTGAATTGATTTAGGAGAGAATCACTGAGATAGGATTGAATCGGTCTAAATCGATTAAAAATTAGTTTAGTTAAATTGATCTAAATTGATAATATATAAAAATTTCAACTTAATCAAAATTAATGAAATATTAGTTATAAAACATGTTATTCTATTGTTATTTTTATGTTATTATGTATATTATATTTTATAATATTTTTTTCATATTTTTTGGATTATTTTAATTATTTAGAATTAATTATTATTTTTAATTCGAATTAAAATCAAGTCAACTTTTAATTACGAGAATGCCACCTACTATTCTTTCCCCCTTCTCTTTCCCGACGCTGCCCATCTTTCACCTCCGTTGATCGCCGCTGCCGCCCAATCAGCCCCCCATGCCTCGCCCCCCCCACCCCTCAACCCGCCCCGTTGCCCTGTCGTCGCCCTCGTCACCCCATCCTCCCTCCGCCGCCTTTGCCCCCTCGGTCGCTCGTCGCCACCTCCATGCCGCTATCCGGAATTGGCTAATTTAGGGACTAATTTAAGCCAAAGACCGATTTACCTAATTTTTTAACGTGGTTAGCCTCCGATCCAATTTAAATCAGCTGATTCGGAGTGAAATCAGCCGATTTTTGCAACCCAGATACCAATAAAGATAACTTATATTTGATGAACTCCATAATTAGAGGAAATAAATAAAATGGAAGTGTTGAAATACCACTGCACTTGCACACACACACATATACATATATATATATATATATATATATATATATATATATATATATATATATATATAAAAGACCCAAAAAAATAAAGATATTAAGGCCAGGCCATTTATCATATATGTTTACTTATCAGGCGAAGACATGATGAGTAAACGATTTCTAGATTGGAAAGTAAAACAGCCTTGCATACAAATAGTTCATAGAACCATTAATTAGTAGAGCCATTTTTTTGGTCAGTCTATACGTGGGGGTTATCAGAAGAACCACCCTGACCAAGAAAGACATCTGGAGGCAGTTTACCACTCAAAATATGCACTCTGAACTCAAAGGTCTCTTTACCCATAAGCTCAAACATACGTGCATCTCCACGCTTCAGATCATTCCCCACCACAAAAGATCTCCATCCCTTCACCTCCAATTTCTTGCATAAAGATTTTCCTTTGTATGTCAGTTCCCACCTCTTCCCCTGCAAATAAACGCCACCGGAGTTTCCTACTGAGGAAATACTTAACTGATCTTCAAGGGTAGCACCTGTAAGATACAATCATAACCCAATATTGAACTCTAAAAACCCAAATGATTTGTGCTAAAATTCCTGATCAGATTGAGTTTACAAAGCAAGTGAAGCTGGCATGTAAATATGAACGAACTTGAAACTAAAAATGCCAGCTGACATCAAGGGAAGGTGGATACTGCAGTCAGAATAATAGATGCCAAAGGCTTCCTGCTTAGAGGCAAGGGTTGGTATTCCATGGCTTCTCCAAATCCCAGATTATGAAAACTATCATACTTCTATGATATTTCATAATCCATACAACTACCATTGCATATCATTTATGATTTTGTCATTTCCTATCCCCCATTTCAAAGGCTATTGATAATTTGGTGCACATTGCGAATTGTTTACGATAGAAGCATGACCATAAACCCAACATGGTGTTGAAATGTACTAATACGAGGAAAAAACTAGCCAATAATGTGGTTACAAATGTCTAAAAACATTTTTTGTATCATGAACTAATCATTTTGCTTGTGTAACCATCGAAATACATCCGGAAAATAAATGTATGAATGATTTTGGGTAGGTTGACTTCACATTTTTTTGGCATATCGTCATCTCATCACACACACTTTTGTGAATGATTGTCCTCCGGATCTGCAAAACGAAAGCGGATTTAAATAAATTCGAATATTATGGATGTACAGTTCAAACATAAGATACTAGTTGTTTACTCACGAATACTCCAAATGTATATCCAAGAAGCGTGAGTTCTCTTTGTTTTGAGACAAAGTAAGACAGCCTTCAATCACTTGGTCTTGCTCCACATCTATTGGATCAAGCAAGTATACTATGGTCTGGAAAATGTAACAAAAGCAGGTTATGAACAAAAATAAATAAAAAGGAAAATCTAGTTCAGATATTGAGGTAAATAAAAATAATACCTGAAACCAATGTGTAGGAGCAGCTTCTGGTGCAGTGGATAGCACAAGAACATCATTAGTCTTCTGCCGCTTCCTCTGTTGATGAGAATCATTTGAAGAAAAGCTACAAGATTGTATATTGTCGAGGGTAGAATGTGACGAATCATGGACTACAGTGATGTTAGCAGGTTCACTGAACTCAACGTCAAACCAAAAGGCAAAACCATGACATGGTGCTGTCATAAGCAAAAGATATATCTGTTTTAGAAATGGAAGTTGCCATAGTATAATATGACAAATGAACATAAATAAGCAAAATCGCTACCAAACAAGCCAACTTAAGATAAATGGCCTCCCTTAAAATGTCAAGATGTTTCAAATGGACAACAAACACAGCATAATGTATAAATGAAAAACTTGAAATTACTAAAAATATACAGGAAAAATGGACAACTTCTCTCAGCCATAAAAGGAAGCTATAATGCATTCCAGTCATTCTTAAAAAACATACTCGAGACTATAGGAAATACCTGAATCGCCCCACAATTTTCAAAAGATCATATCCTAAATAGCTAGCACCAGCTAGACCTATTGAGCTATTTGATTATGACATGAAATTACAAATTTTTCTTTACTAAAAACAGAAATTAAAAAAAAGCAACAATAAAATTGGATAATTTTTTTTACCGCCCATCATTGACATAAATCTGTATCTGGTCGTAATGGATTCAAGCTCCTGAATCGTGACTGCATAGCAGTTGATATGTTTTACCTGCCCAAATCGTAAATGAATCAATTATTACAAGATCTTTAATATGAACCCCAGAAAAAAAAAGGCAGAATCTAACACTCATCGTTATGTGAGTGTAACTCCTGTCACATGGACCCCATGAATTCTATTAGTACTAACCAGTTCTAAAAGACACTCCTATTCTTGTTTACTTTTTATCCAACTCGTGAACCGTAAGGGGTTTGGTTGGTATGAAAATAGTGTAAATGAAAAAAAATTCAAATGAAATGAAATGCAATGAGATGAAATGACATGAAAATTTTTAACATTTCCCTCACACGTTTGGATAGTAGGAAAATAAGATGAAAATGAAATATTACTCTTCATGTACATGTGCAAGTGCCTCCCAAAATTTCCCCCAATTTCTTTTATTTTTTATAAGAAAATGTTGCTTTGTAAAATTTTTACATAGATTTATTTTGACTGAAATTAAAAAAAATTTTGACTAAATTTTGAGACATCCAAACAAAAGAAAATTTGTGACCTCCAAAATTTACATTTCTTTCATTCAATTTTAGGACAACCAAATAGATCCTAAGTGAAAAAAATAGTTGTAACTTCACACGCGAGGTTAAGGGGTAATAATAGCAAGCAAATAAAAAATATGAAGTTGAGTGCACAATGGTTCCTAGTATGAGTATAAAAACCCCATAATAATTGATAGATTAAAAACTCACCACATGAGGCCAGGTAAGAACGTTCTCACCCGATATTGCCTCCACACATGGCTCTTCAAATGCACACTGCTTTGCAAAAGGCAACAGGGTAGACACTACAAAAGACGGAAATTTCAGTCAAATTGGTTATTAACTGAAGATTGATACAGGCAGGAAATATAATTTCATAAAGTCAGAATCTATAAGCAACTTAAAACAAAAAACAAAAACAAACATATGTGTCATCTTGTAAACCAGTGTATATTTTGAGTATCTAGTTCCAATGTAATAAGCATAACTCTGTCATTTGATACAAAAGTTCAATATCGAAATATATTAATGGAGATGAATACTGACTATTAATGCCATAGACATCATTCCAAAAGTCAATGCTTTCGCTGTATCTTTCGGTATTTGTAATAGGGGCCATGTAAAGCTGCAAGGAGAGAAAACACAGCACATAGACACCATTAACCAGTGCTTACTGAGCACAAAATAGGTATGATTTTGCACTGCATTTATGCGCAGAGTGCATTCCAACAATCTATACAATGTGTTCGCCATCAACAATATGCACATAGTTCGCATACAAATGGAGGATAATTAAAACCTTACTGTAGCATGAGAAGGAAGAATCAGCCCTTCAGGTTTTAGCCATCGATCTCTAGCTGTGATTACGCTAGACAACATGCTCTAGAAAATAATAACACAATCAGAGAATATGAAATTAATAATAAAACAATGAATGAGAGAACCAAATTTAGAAATTATGAGTTAAGTAGGTTCTACACTAACGAATCAAGTCCATAGGGCAACACAAAGTTCAAGAGAAACGAGCAAGTTGTCTCACCTCATACAAAAGCATATAACCCATCCATTCTGAAATGATGACATCAACCTTCTCCTCAATGTTTACGTCCTGGATTTTATTGTAAAGGACAGACTCAGAATCTGCTCAAGAAAACAAAAGATGAAATTCTACCAGAAAATGAGAGAGAGAAAGAGAGAAGAGATATTTTTCTTCTTCTTGGTACACCTAATCCCACTAAGGGACATAGTGAAGGATCCATGTGAGAATAAATGGGAAAATTTTTTATACGTAGACGCCTTCCTTAGCACTGACCACCCTCCCCTATTCAGGCTTGGGACTGGCAGTGCAGTGAGCAATGGCATAGTTAAAGTTTCATTCAAATTGTGCATAACAGTAGTTAATTTAATAAGAAAACTGGAAGAAATCCTATTAGTACCAACTACCACCAAACATTACCTCAACTCGCCCATGTAACACAATAATCTTGTCACACAAACAATTCGCTTTTACAACTTCTTTTGCCTGGGTCACATTACAAGAAATAAGGAATAAATGACCCAACTCATTTTCATAAATAAATTTCAGATTGAAAATCCAGGAAACATTACAAAATTTTAATGTAGCTATCCATCTATCATCCTACAGTCCAACTTACACATTATCAAACTGAATTCATGCATTGATTAGCAACGAAAAATTTTATTAATCAACAAACTTTGAAGTTTTGTTTGTTTGTTTGCCCCTTTTAACTGGTTTTGATGTCACCTTCAAAGATTTCAATATAGATAAGGTGTCCATGTGAGTCAGATAATTACCAGTGTTGCAATGTCGCTTGCATCTATCGCATACACCTGAAAAATATGACTATATAAGAACGTACGGAAGTATTATGCAGAAAAAGTAAGGAAAAAGAAAATGAAAACAGAAACAGGTGATTCAACTCAAACAAACAAGATTCACATCTCAGGAATAAAGCTCAACAGATTATTACAACAATTCCCCACTTTACCCGCTTGGCACCTGCTTGAGCACAAAAGAATGAGAGAATGCCGGTACCACAACCAACATCAACCACAACCTGGTGAAAATCAGAAGCGTGAATAAAATAAATCCATGCTTCTAACAGCCCTCAAACACAAATCTAACTAAAAATATGCAAAAAAAAAAATACTTTGTCCACAATCAACTCTTTGTGCTTCATAATTGCTTTCCTGTATGTGTCAGTCCTCACATAATCCTGTTAGTGTTAAATGGTTTATCAGTGATAAGCAAGTTTATGGAAAAGAAAAAATCATCGCAAACTGGTGAAAATGTTATCATCAATAAATAAAATGATCAAAATCAAAACTTGCATTGCTAAGTAGATTGGAAGAGACATGGTAAAAAGTAAGTTGTGAAAGAAGTAATGATTGGAAGGTTCATCGTTGATCACCTTGATCATGTCCTCGTGAATACCCAGATGAGCGTAGGACTTGAAGTAGACGTCGTCGGACTCCGTATACCGAGACTTCTCATCGTTCCAGCCCGCGTCTACACGATCACTGCCGCTGTCCTTCGGCCCGCCTCCCACTCGCCGGAATCTCCGGCGGCCAGATCCGTTGCCCAAACCCGACTCCGGCGACATCGCCGACGAGAGCCGCGGCGGGAGAAAAGAGGATAAAGGAGGCCTCTTTGGGGATCGGCACCGCCTAGGTGAGAAGGGCCGTCCGAGCCTTCGCCGGAGATCTTTCCGACGGCGGGGTTGATACGGCCGATATGGGCGGCGGCAGCGGCGGACCCGCCGCTGAGTTGATATAGCTTGGGTGAAATACCTTTTTTGCACCGAAGTAGGTTGATCAAGTTCAGTCCGGTTTTTTGTTTTGCTGGTTTGGTTTTTGCACATAAAACTGAACCAACCCGTTCCTGACAGTTTCACACAAACCCACCTTCCTCAATGTCCTTCAACAAAGGTATGAACAGCAGGCAATAATTTATTTAAGTTTGGAAAAGCATGTTATCACCAATAATAAAATGCACTATCGTTTGATGTAGAAAAGTGTATTAGAATTAATTCGATGCAGTTTAACCCTCAAATTATGCGGATATAAAGTGATTTAATTTTATGTTTGTAATATTTATGTGTAGCAGATAGCATCAGGTTATACCATGTTCAATCTCAAAGTTTCTCCGGTGCATGGAATTAGTTATTGATATAGCATATTGACGTTAGTTGTTTAAGGTCATGGGAAGCAAAGACCCAGGGAACTGATTAAAACATCCATGGCGGCGAAATTGTTGTGATCTGTATCAGACACTGATCTACACGTCAAGAAGATTGAACCGCACCATATATATTTTTTGTTTTAGACTCTTCGATCACACTTTTATCTTAGTTCTTTGTACAACAATAGCGGTCAGGGAATTCATCCATAAATACCTTTACTTCTGATATTGCAATCATGTCTATAAGAAAGTTGAAACCATGGCAGTCAAGTTCAAGATGGTGACCATTGCTCTTATCCTTTTGCTCGTAATAGACGTTTTTTCTCTTGTCCATAACGAGAAGCTTATGTATTCATATTGATCCAGCTTGTTCTGCTAATGGCTTTTTTTCTCTTCTCAAGGTTCAATTTCAATGTTTGAATTAACAGAACGCACCCCTAATTAATATGATAGAAAGCTTATACTGTGCATTTTGAGATCTGAACTGTCATCATCGACAACTCATGATTTTGCTTGCAGCCCAAAACGTTCCTTGGAGAAGTCTCTGCCATAGGTAAAACTTCATGCTTTTGTACAATAAATAGCTAGTTCAGCTTCAATTCATCGCTACATGAGTACTATTATTATTATTTTTTAATATGAATTGATCAATCAATCAAAAGCAATGACTCTAAAGTGAAACACTTAACATACACTAGAAATGAAAATTTCTAGTTGCAGACTGCCAAGCAAAATGCAATTACAGATGCAGCAAATCTTCAAGGCTCAAGATGTGCATCAGAGCATGCAACGCCTGCTGCCACAGGTGGGCACCTCTGGCAATGCTGTCTGCCCTTGCTATGCAAACATGACCACCCATGGCGGCAGGAAGAAGTGCCCTTGACCGTTGCACCTTCCTTCTCCATGTTATGCTAATAATCTCAGCCCACAATAAGCTCATCTCTCTGGAGATGTTGAAAACTTTGAAATAATTGTGATCTGGGTCGAATGTATGTTGCACCGTGAAAAAAATAATACTGGGAACTGGTCGAAATGCGATATATTGAAGAACATTGGAGAATCAAATTAAAATAGGCTGCCATGACAAGGCCGCAAGTTTTATTATAGAAGAGTCACAAACCAAACGTACAAAAGGAGGAAGCAATATTAGCTGCAATGATAGTCCTCTTCAATAGACAACAAACAATGATACAAGGTACAACAATGGCATCTCGACGATGGCACTAGTGTGGAAGATTTATTTGTATTTGTGGACGTTCTGGGTCATGGGCATTTTGGCCTGCCGCCATGAGTGCGTAGTTTTGCATAGCAAGGACAAACGCTTTTGTTACCATAGGTTCCCGGTGGAACACAATTGCATCTCTTACAACAGGTTCCACAAGCCCTTTTGCAAATCTTATTTCTTGATGCCTTCCTACATCTCCTAGCGCAAGCAGAAGAACAATCTACAAAACAGAAGAAGAACGAACAGAGAACACAAATTAAATCATTAACAATACAAGTGTGTAATGCTTATAAAAACAGATGAATCAGAAGTATTATGTTGAGCTATGGTATATATAGTTAGCTTGAAGAATGACATGTAGGTATTTATTTATGGCACGTACTTATTTTGGTGGAGTGGTGAATCTGGTGATGATGTCTTTTATACAGGGTGGCTTCCTCTCCTCCATCCACCTAACATATATATTAGTAGACAACATCATGAAAATGCCATAACAAGTGAAGGCAGCCAAGTTATAGATGATGAAAAGCCAGAGCTGTCCAACTCACCATATCATTGAAGTATGTTTCGGCAAGCACCTAAAATGCCGAAAGATCCATTGGAGCGGCATCAAAAGAACAAAGACAGGAGTCAGATTAGATTCTCATTCACATAGCTGGCAACATTCATCTATTGAAATCAATGTATAATAGTGTACTACAAGCACCTGAACAAGGAGGAGGAAGAACACCAGGGAAACCACAAAGAGCTTATTAGAACGAACAGCCATGTTTTCTGTTGAGGCGGACGACAGAGTGCACACTACAAATTTCTTTTATAGAGCAATTCTCGTCTAGTGTCATTTCTAATCTTTGTTGCAGGGCCGTGGAGGTTCACGAGTTGGTGTCATATCTTATATGACAAGGTGCATGTGAGCTGATTGGCACCACGTAACTGCTGTATCAATGAGGAAAAGGATTAGACAAATACGAAGAAAAGGATAAAGGGATGTGTTTTTTGTGAGGCTTTCTTTCAAAGGGATGCCCAACAGCATCCAACAGCCTAGCTAGCTGTTGAGAATCTGTGGTCGGATTGATGGTCTCGGGGTAGCCGGTGCTGAGGATAATGGCCGCCTTTTGACACCACCAAAAAGTTCGTATCCTGTGACTGGTCTGTCTACCGTCTGAATGGGGCAACAGAGAAGTCAGAAACTAGAACGGTTTCTGGTTGGTCTTGGATCCGGCATATGCTTGTTTTCTCTTAAGCTGTGGTTGCCATTGGATTTAAGATATAAATATATACATAAATTTATAATTGCGTCATATGTTGTAGTTTAAGGTTGATCTAAATTTAATTTAAATATTAAAATTAAATGTAGATATCATGAGATAAAACATCAAGTTGTTGTGAATTATATTATAAAACAAAATGGTGTAGTTGAAAGAAATTGAACAATTGTGAAAATGGTAAGAAGTATGCTAAAAGCGAGTGGTATGCCAAAAAAATTTAGGCGGTTATTGCATGTGTAATTAATATTTTGAATAGGTGTCCTACAAAGAGCGCAGATTCAAAAATCCTTGATCGTGCATAGAGTAGGAAAAAATCATTTGTTTCCCATCTTCGTGTTTTTGGGTCAATTGCTTATGTTCATATTCCTAGTGCACACAAGATGAAATTGGATGATAAAGTTGTAAAGTGTGTTTTTATTGGTTATTGTGAGTGGTCAAAAGTATATAAATTGTATTATTCTACTTCGAATAAATATTTTGTTAGTAGAGATGTTAAATTTAATGAAGCTAGTGTTTAGGATTCGATAATAGACGAAGAAGGGGAAAATAGAATTCACATTGATTTGGATCATATATTGACTATTAATGATCTTTTTACTTGTGCTCCTAGTGCATTTATATCACAAGTTAATGGAGTATCTACTTCATCTTCTATTGAGTTGCCGCTGCTATCTCCTAGACGAAATCTTCCTCAACAATCCGCTCTTCCGTTTCGTCTTCAAAATTGTGAAATTCTCAATGATAATAATGTTGATGATAATGGAAATTTAATAGATTATATTTATATTGCAGATTTTGATCCTATTAGATTTAAAGAAGCTGTGAAAGATGAAAGATGAGTGTAAGCAGTGGATGAAGAAATAAATGTCTTTGAGAAGAGCTAGACTTGACATTTGATTTCTTTGCCATAAGGATGCAAGGCTATTGGAGTGAAGTGGGTTTACGAAACTAAATTTTAAGGTTGATGGAAGCCTGATAAACACAACGCTAGATTGATTACATGGAATATTTGCTCCAATTGTTGGATTTGAATATGTGAGATTGTTGATTGCATTGGCTGCTCAAAATAGGTGAAAATTTTATCGAATAGATGTGAAATCAGTTTTTTGAATAAAGTTATTGAAGATGTGTATGTGGAACAGCCTCATGGTTTGTTAAAAAATGTAATGAGAAGAAAATATTCAAGCTTCACAAGGCCTTTTTTGGTTGAAGCAAGCTCCAAGAGCTTGGTATACTCGTGTTGACTCATATTTCTCTTTGCATGGTTTTCTTAAGTTTCCTAATAAACATACCCCTTATATAAAAAAAATAATGTTAACAATGATATGTTTATTATTCTTTATGTGGATGATTTGATTTACAATAAAAATAATCTTAAGTTGATCGATGATTTTAAACATGTTATGATTACTGAATTTGAGATGATTGATATGAATTTTATATTATATTTTCTTGGTATTGAGGTGAAATAAGGTGAAGATGATATTTTTGTTTGTCAAAGTATGCACAAAATATTTTTGGTAAATTTAAGATGTTGAACACCTACTCTTATTGTGACAGTTTTGAAGTTAAGAAAGCAAAAATTTGTAAACTTTGTAGATTCTACTTTTTTTGGAACTTTGATTAGTAATCTTTGTAATTTGACAACTACAGGCTGAATATTTTGTATGGAGTGAGTTTTCTTAACAGATATATGTGACACATACTCAAGATCATCTTAAAGATACATTTGAGGCATATTATCTCATAATATTTTTTATTTATTTTTTAATGATACTTTGGTTGACTACTCACAGTGATTGGGATGCAAATCTTAATGAGAAAAAGAGAACTTTTTAATACAATACTCTTTTTGAAAAATTTGCATTTACATGGTCTTCAAAGAAACAAGTGATTGTACTTTCTACAAATTAAATATATTGCTACAACATGCAAGTTAAACTATTTGTTGCGAAGGTTGCTTGAAAAGATGAAGTATCCCCAACATGGGCTTACTACAATTTTGTGTGATAATAGATAAGCTATTTTTTCGACCAAGAATCCAATTATACATAGGAGTAAACACATTGAGATAAAATATTATTTTATTAGAGTTTTGGTAAGAAAAAAAAATTAGTTGGGTGAATTTTGCCCCTTAAATTAATGTGTAATCCTTAAATTCTTTTTGATTTCTCGAAGTGTCTTTCTATTTTCTATTCGTCTTTATAAAAGGATTGTAAGATATAATATTTATCATGATTCAAAAAGTTGTAATTTTTTTCCACGGTGTCTCTCTTTTTAGAAGTTTTTTATTATAACGTCATAAAGGGAGTTGTAAGATATAATTTCTATCATAGACTCAAAAAGTTGTAACTTTTTCTCCACATATCTCTCTTTTTAGAAGTTTTTTATTATAACATCTCAATCTTCTCCGTCAACAAAAAATTATCTTTTCAAAAAATTTTCTTTCGAAGTTTATATCAAAAGCCTATTTTTTCTGCAGCCTTTTATCAAGCATCATCTTGTGGGTCTCAACAATAATGGGCAAGAGGTGCATGCCACATTAGAAGTTTATGTTGGTTATTTGCAAAAGCTGGGTGAAGCATAGCCCAGACCGAGGGTGATTAGTGTAGAAAAGGTGGCTTCATTCAAATCAAAATTTTGGTTTAACTTACATAAAAAACACATTTGATCGACACTAAGAATTTTCCTGGACTTCAAGGCCAATATAAGTTTTCTAGAGATTCCATTTTATGCACCAACACAGAACAACTAAGCCCATGTTTCCCCCTTATTAACCAGTTCACTCCCTATTTATAATTCACTTAGTTCAAGAAGTAATGCCAACTATATTCTCGTTTAAATGTTTTTTTCTCTATGAAAGATGTTAAATAAAATCCCAAAGCACCAATTTTTGTTCAGAATAGATTTAATGAGAGAAAAAACAGAGTGGAGAAAGTAAAAATGAAGTGGAGTTTTACAACCTGCTTGGGAAGCGTCTAAACTCTAAACGGGATGATGAGGGGGCAATGATAAACCATGGTTAAATTAATCATTATAAAATATAAAATATAAAAATAAAATTTTCACAGTACATTATAAAATAAATACAATTATTCTGAAATAATTTTATTATTTTTTAAACATTTGAATAAAATTTTCTGATAATTATAACTATCACATCTGTAATTTTTTTTGTAAGTGCAATAAAAAAATTCATAATATTTTTTAAACAAAATGTCCCAATAATACAAAATTTTCACTTATAATACCACTAATTGGTGGAAATTACTCCATATTAGTCGAGTTAGAGTTCAATACAATTTTTTTTGAGGGAGTTAAATATATTTTTAGAAAAAGAAGGGAAATTTTACCATCGAAAATAATTTGTATATAAACCAAAAAAAAGAAGAATTTCTACATATCTCATGAGATTTAGAGGGAGAGTGGAGACGTTAGACGTTAGATGATGGAAAATTTTTTGGAAACGCCTTCTGTAGACGCCAATAGAGAAGCCCTTAGGCCTGACCGTTGATGATGGAGATCATCAATGGTCAGGCCGATGGGCGTCTCTACGAGCGTCTGCTGCAGGCGTCTCTAAGTCCTGCTCCTAGAGATGCTCTGGCTCTTTCTTCCTCTCTACTCAGTGCTCACCCCTACGTTCTTTCTCTGCCTCTTCCTGTCTTCTTGTCCTCGCTTTCTTTCACCTTTTGAGCATCACGGTGAATGCCCAAACCTTTCTTCTCGTCTTGAAAGCCGGCACCTTCCTTCCCTTGCTGTATGTATCATTTCCTGCTCTGAGCTCACCATTTTCCAGGTTTGCTCTGCTCCTCTTCCTGTACGTAACACTTCTGTTTTGCTTTTTTCAATGAACTTTTTTTTACCTACGGACATGTTTGTTATGCTATAGTAAGGTCGCTTCGTAGCTGTGTAGTACTTTGGCGGCTTGGATGCAAGCCATAACCGATGAATATATAGTGTGGGGGATGGTAAATCGCTTTTGGTGTGTTGATGGCTTGTTGGTTATTGGGTACATTTGCTTTTGCGTTTGGATGGCTGGTTTATTCATGTAAATGGGACATGTGAGAATACGACGTGCTAGGCATGGATGGTGGAGAGTATGGAGTGCTTTCCACCTTGTTTTTGTTGTTTTTGTAGACTTGTGGTTAATGGGTATATTTCTTTCTTAAACTAAAACTAAATATAATTACTCTGCGCATCTTATAGGATTAGTAGGGATCCCTATTGGTTCCATGCTTTCAAATAGTAGACGTGTACAGTGAACTGCCTAATGCTTAAGCCCAACACTTTTTTCATTGATGTGTTGAATGGTTGTTCATTGAAAGAAAGATGCCAGCTTGCTACAACATTTTTTGTGAATACATAGTGAACAAGTATGGATGCTCATACATGTGCTTATGGACGTTGTGATGGCAGTAGTATTGATAAGTGGATAAATATGTCTGTGAAATTTTGCTCGTCTATCACAAGTCTATAAACTTCTAAAATGTTTGATGCTTCAAGCTTCGAAGCATGACTTGTGAAAATGTTGGTCCGCTATACATGTTATTTGCCAATCTGTAATGCACAACGGATACTCTGTATATTTGCTTACGGACGTGCTTCATCTCAGTTGTATTGGATAGCTGGATAGAAATAGTTGGATTCATCATACATCGATGAATTCACAGCATTAATGTTTGTAAAAAATTTCTTTGTCATCTCATATCTCTGCTCCACTCATTATTGTTGCTTTATAAACGCCTAGAAAGGTTTTATTTTCTTGCTTCTGATCATGACAAACGATGTTAATTGATCGAGAATTTTTTCTATAGCTGCAGGGTTAATGTTATCTATTCAAAGATATGCAGGACGTGAAGACTGATGCTTGGCTAATGAATCTTATGTTTAACTCAAAAGGCAGAAATTTACCGTAAAGGTCAAGTAGCTTATACTTGTGGTTCCATTTCTTAATAATATTATACAGGATTTGATCATTTTAGCTTCTTTATGGTACAGGTTTGAATCTGGAGGAGTACCAGCCATGGTAAATTTTGAGAACAAAGTTTCTGATTTTGTCAGTTCCTCTCGGGCTAGGCAAAGATCTAATAACAACGAAACAACTGATGTGACCAAAGAAGCGAAGGATGCCTTAGCCGAGGCAGAGCTGTTTAGTCAGCGCCTCTCGAATCTAATGCAAATGCTTTTAAGTTCTAGGCATGGAGGCATGTCTCAAACACCCAATTTTCAGAAACACATTGATTATAATTTGAAGTTAGAACCAGGTTTATCGTGCGGCTCTATGGAAACTTTTTCACAATACAGAAGTAGCAGAACTCTGTTTCGTGGCAATTCTTGTGACTATACCCCAGGAAACACTGTTCCAAATGAATATGTTGTTGAAAAAGATACTTTGGATGTTGTTACACCAATACGTAGCACTCATGAGCAACCTCGAGCTATACTTACTGATTCTGACAATGAGGTTGCAGAAATCGACTTTCATGATTTTGTAAGTCAGTCCTTGATTTGGATTTTTTATTGTATAGCCGTTTCAGTTATTACAAAATTGAAAGTAATGAAGGTTGAAATATTTACTGTCAGAACAAGAGAAAACGTCCCAACTGCTGCCAGCCGGAAGAAGTTGAGGAAGAGGAGCAAATTAAAGCAGAAACAGATGAGGAAGATGATTACACAGTTTCTGATTTCATTGGACGCTTGGCTACTAAGAGAAAGGAGAATAATCTTTGGTCGAAATCTGATGCTATAGTAAAGGTAGAGAAAAAATGGTACCCAGTGGAGGCAACCAGCTACCTATATTATTGACAACAGAGAAGCCGGCTGACGAGAGTGTGGATCACAATATTTTGAATTTCTCTGATGGTCAAGAACAGTGGGAAAATGTATATGATACTTTTGTCTTTCTTGAATAAGAATACCGATGATAATTTGTTATCAGTTAGTGATAATATTCTCACCATTGGCAGGATCAACACATCTCCCAAGTAGAGAGTGAATGCTATCCAGAAATCTTTTGCTTTCCTAGAAAGAAAAGAAGCAAAACAAGAAGTATCAAATTAGAGAGAATGAAGACTGTATTTGGGGTCGAAAGCAAAGTGACTTCTGTCAACTCACTAATCAGTCTGTTGAATTCAGATGACTTTTCTTCGGATGTCAAGAGTGAAGAAGACTGTTTCCAGGATCTGTGGCAAGAGATGTGCATAGCTTCAGAGTGTTCGAAGGTGGTTAATCTTGACTCAGTTGCTCGAACTTTACTATATATGTTATGCATTTGCTGTTTGGTTGACATGCTTATTTATATGGTGCAAGATTCTAAAAGGCCCGTCTCGTTGATCAGGTGGCTGCACTTCATTTGAGGCTGCTGGTTTCCATTTTACAGTTAATTTTCAAATCAGCAGGAGTGGACCCTTTGCTTTGTTTTGTTCTCTTATAGTTTATTGACTTCCTAAATTCAATGGCTATATGCTACTTTCATGCTATGGAGCACACTTGTTTTCCTCATTTTTTGTTCACATTCTAATGATCCATTTGCCATAGGCTGTTGCGCATGATTGTTACTGTTTTATAAATAATTCGAGACGTTGTTTTTTTTATTTTTCTTCTAGAGTGCTTCACCGCCAAGTTCTGCCTCACCACTCGAGGATGATCAAGCTTGTGAACATGCTTTTATACTCAAAGACGATTTGGGATATGTTTGCCAGAAATGTGGATTTTTACAGCAGAAAATTGAGACGATCTTTGATTATTCCTGGGCAAAGGTAATCTTTCTCGAGTGTAAGCTGTTGATAGCTTGTTTATACATACTTATGTAAGTACAAATGAATTTGTTTGTAAACACCACGATATAACTAGTTCTCTTAAAATCTTCTTTGTTAGTGTTTGTTTAATTTACAGGCGTCAGCTACTTGTTAGTTGTGATCGAGATTGTTACTGGTTAACCAATGTTTGAGTGACTAGTTGCTTTGGATGGAATTCATATTCAGTAAGTAGCATCGCATCACGTGCTCATAACATGTGATATGCGATCAAAGCATACATATTATTTTTCTTCATATATTTGCCATCTTTGATTATAAATTGGCATAGAAAATTTGACATTTGCTAATATTATCATTGTCTACTATATTTATCTGTGGCCACTGATGTTTTGTTTATTTATTGTGATGGAGCAGTAATAATTTTATCCGAAACCTTTATTCTTACATTACCATCTTGTGGCGGCAATTTGTTCTGCTATTAATTTTTGTCAGATAGGCAACACTCTACATAGTGGGAAAGTGCTAGTTTTTTCTTTTAGATGTAGTATTTTCCTTGACATCTGTTTGCCTTCAGGTTACACAGAGTTCGAGGACTTACTTGCATGAGAGTCATCTAAGGCATAAAAGTAGTAGCAAACCAAATAAACCAACCATGCCCTTGCAGCAAGTTGAGTTTGAAGATGGAGTGACATCTGCGATCTGCATCCATCCTCGACACTTGAAGCAAATGAAGCCACACCAGCTTCAGGGCTTTGATTTTTTGTCAAGGAATCTCCTTGGCAGAGAACCTGGAGGATGCATATTAGCCCATGCACCTGGATCTGGCAAAACATTTATGTTAATCAGCTTTGTTCAGTGTTTTTTGGCTAAATACCCACACGCTAAACCGTTAGTTATACTGCCAAAGGGGATTGTTGGTACATGGAAGAAGGAATTCATTCGGTGGCAAGTTGAGAACATTTCTCTTCTTGATTTTTACTCTTGTAAGGCAGAGAAAAGGTCTCAGCAATTGGAAGTCCTTAATAAGTGGGTGGAGAAGAAGAGTGTATTATTCTTAGGATACAAACAGTTTGCAAAGATTGTATGTCAGTATGCGGTTGATGAAACAGAGAGGGCCTGTCAAACGCTTTTGCTGGAGGCTCCTAGTATTCTTATTTTGGATGAAGGTCACACTCCCAGGAATGAAGAAACTGAGATGTTATGTGCTCTGGCTAAGGTGCAGACTAAATGTAAGGTGGTTTTATCTGGAACTCTCTATCAGAACCATGTTAAGGAAGTGTTTAACATTATAGAACTTGTATGCCCTAAATTCATGAAATTGGAGTCTTCTCGTGACACTGTTAGGCGTATTTTGAGCAAAGTTGAAATACCTAGTGAATGTCGCACTAGGTTGTTCAAAAAATTTTCACCCTCAGCTTTTTGTGACATGGTTGAATTGGTGCTACAAAATGATGACTTCAAAAGCAAGGTGACCATCATTCAGGAACTTAGAGATATGACAAAGCACATTCTTCATTATTATAAAGGAGATTTTTTAGAGGAATTGCCTGGTCTTCAGGACTTAGTTGTGGTTCTTAATCTTAGTTCTAGACAGAAGAACGTACTTCATAGTTTGGAATTGGAACAGGCAGGAAAGTTTAAGAGAAGCTCCCTCATATGTGCTGTTTCCTTGCATCCTGATTTGAAGATAGCTTCCGAGAAGGCATCTTATAACAATGACATGCTGGATAATATGCTGAAAAAGATGAATCTTGTAGAAGGGGTTAAAGCTAAGTTTTTTAAACCTTGTAAAGTTAGCTGAGACTGTTAAAGAGAAGATATTAGTTTTTAGTCAGTATGTACTTCCCTTGAAATTTCTTGAAAGACTTCTGGTTAAGGGAAAAGGCTGGCACTTGAACAAAGAAATGTTCCTTATATGTGGGGACTCTAGCTCAGAGGAGAGAGACTGGGCCATGCAGCGTTTCAATGAGTCACAAGAAGCCAAGGTTTTATTTGGATCCATCAAGGCATGTGGAGAAGGTATTTCTCTTGTTGGTGCCTCGAGAGTATTAGTCCTAGATGTACATCTAAACCCATCTGTCACTCGTCAAGCAATTGGACGTGCTTTCCGACCTGGTCAGCTCAAAACAGTTTACGTCTATAGGCTTATTGCAGCTGATTCCACAGAAGAGGAAGATCATGACAAAGCTTACAAGAAGGAAGTTATTTCAAAGATGTGGTTTGAGTGGGAAGACTTCAAAGAAAATACCAACTTCCAATTGGAAACTGTTGATCCAACAACCTGTGATGATGTCGCTGTTGGGAAGCGCCATTCTTAGTGAAGACATTAAATCGCTGTACAGGAGAAGGTAGGTACCAATTTGTAGGCTCTTACACTCAGTAAACTGATCTTATTGTGCTGTTTTTGTTGTATCTTATGAATACTATACAGGAGGAGGGTGCTGCTAATAGGCTGGCTTTTATTCTTCTTTCGAAAGCAATCCGCTAGCTTTTATGGTTGGTAAATAATTGGTCTTTATGTTTTTCATCAATTTTGTCTTGTGCAGGTGAAAGTGGAACATTAATATTACATTATAACGAAAGGAAAAGCATATTCTCAGAACTCATAGTCAAGTCATTTTGGGTGCAGATGTCTTTGCTAGCATCGACATTTTTCATGTACACTGTCCTGCCTTTGGCCAGACGAGGGAGCCATTAAGATGTATAGAATTCATGATATATTACGCATACCCACTGTTAAAAGGATCAATATGCAACTAAACTTGTTTTTGTCATTCCCTTGCACCATTTGATCAAAGGGTGAACAACACTAACAGCATGTAACTGATTTTTGTCATGCAAGTTCAATGAGCAGAAAACATGAAAGCTTATGGAAAATTCATTGTCTGAAAGAGGCATTGCTGTGAGTACTTCTTTCATGGCTGCAAGCAGGCGAAGATCAAATAGGGCATGTACACCATTACAAACCATGAAAAATGAACATTGTTAACGACTCAAATGTATTAGTTCCTCTCCCATCAGCCATATAACAAACCATTGATTTTTTACTTTTATTTTATAGTGTTGGCGTAAGTGATTCTTGATACACCCGGCTGTGTCCATCCAAATCTATACACAAGGAGAGGGCAGAAAAAATTCAGGGAGAGCCAGGCAGAAAAAATTTTGCCCCAAGCCCTCTTTGGGCTGTCCGATTACAAGGACGGCTTAGATTTTTGTCAAAATAAAAAAATTCCAAAACGTGCCGCCACCCCACTGCCTCGCCACATCGCTACCCCTCGTGGTCGCCGCCGCCCTATTCGCGAGGGGGAGGGACGTGCTTCCTCCCCCCTCCCTCCTCACTCCCTCGTCGCAATGCCGCCACCCAATCGCGAACGCCCCTTGCCCGCTCCCCCTCAACCCCGTTGTCCCGCCCCCTTGTGGCTGCGGCCGCCGAGGGGCGGGACGACGGATTCGAGGGGGAGCGGGGCAGAGGGGCATCCGCGGTTGGGCGGCGGCGTCCGTGGCACAAAGGTTTTTTATTTCCCCTGTCACGACCAGATTTGGCCAATGGCGGCCCAGACAAGAATGGCAATGGCCAGATCTGGCCATGGTGAGTCAGCGGCGGCAGGCCGCGGCCATATATATATATATTTCAAATAAATTTGGGTCGTCCTTGTAATCGAATGACCTAGATCAAAGTTAATTTTTTTAAAAGAAAAACACAACAGATCTAGGCCGTCCTTGTAATCGGACGACCAGACGTGAGCTCGGGGCAAAAAGTTTTATGCCCCAGGCTCACCTGAGGCTCTCCAACTTTGACACATAGCTACACGTCTGGGTCAGAGGGGGAGCCCAGGGCACAGACAATGCGAGAGCGGACACAATGTTATGTTGACCAAGTTGCAAGCATAGTAATTGATACATAAACGTAATTGAAAATCGATAATTCATAACTATTACAAGCTACTAAATGTTGTGATTGAACATTCAATTGACATAGAAATTTAGTACATAGTGTCACACACAACATATCAAATATACACGAGCAAATTAATATTAAAAACACAAATTTACAAGCATTTATGATGAAATTAATTTTAAAAATTTGCACACGAAAATTAAGACACATGTGTGTCTTGCTATTTTACCTAAAAGGCTAAAATCAGGGAATGAAGAACATCCTTCTCGCATTATGATTTGGTCCTTCAATTATTTTTTGGTCAACAACTATATGTTTGCCGTCATTTGAAACAACATCAGTGATTGTCTTTACTAAACTGGGAATTTGGCAAAATCTGCACCACAAAGAAGCTATAAGCTCATTGTCACTATTGGCATATATAAAGAAGAATCATATTGACGAGATCATGCCTTCTAGTTACTATCATTTGTGTTACACCTACCATTGTTCTCCACCAAAGTAATTGGGATTGCAAAATCCTATAATAAATGAGGTAAAAAGCATAAGAAAATACTCCAAACACAAAATACCATAGGAATTTTATTATTTCAGTTCAGTTCATCACAGAATAGCTGTTCATAATAATTTAATTAAAAAATAAATAATTAACTAATTTTTTTTTGAACTTTACCGATTAGTGTTTTGTCGGCAAAAGCGGCTGATCGTTAAATAGCAGCGACTACCCAAGGAAGGGTCGAGGGCAAACAACGGCGACTACTCAAGGGAAGAGCGAGGGCAACTGACAGCAGCTACCCAAAGGAGGGGCGAGGCAAATAGTGGCGGTTACGGCCAGCAACTAGACGATGAGGATTTTAGGTTTATAAAATTTTGATTACTCTTTTACCCATGCCTAATAGATTTATTCATTGACATCCTTAGGATATTTACGTTATTTAATTCTGAAAATTGATTCTCACTGATTGAAGACAATTTTAAATCGTTTGTAAATATGTTAAAATCGGTCTGAATCGGCCAATTAAATAACCGTTTTTAAAGCTACCCGATTCACCTTTTTTATATAATGGAAAGTGACCTGATCGATTTAAATTGACTGATTCCACTTAGAATCAACCGATTTTTGCAACTATGGTTAATACTTCATTAATGAAATGTAATCAAATCATACCGTCTTATACTATACTATGGGCAAATTAAGTATGCTTTTTAATCACTTTTATTACCCGATATACGTTAGGAGGGCTGCTAAACGAGTGAGCGAGCTAAACTCAACTTGTGTTTGAACTCGGTTCGAATAATTCAAAACTCATTCGAACTCGACTCGAGATGGAACTGAGTTTTGAACATATATGTTTGAGTTCAACTCGAATATCTTTTATGTGTTCAAGCTCAACTCGAGCTAGAATACACTTAAACTATTTAATTTTTTCTGAGCTCGAACCTAGCTCGTTTGTGAGCTCAAAGCTGACTCGATTAAAAGTCAAAAGTAATTAACTTAAAAATGCAATCAATGTGGATTGAACCCACAACCTTGAGGCCATCAACTTAAATACCTACCATATCAACTATCTTACTTCTTTGTTATTACCGAGTCGAGTCTGAATTGAGCACGGCTTTACTCAAAGTCGGCTTATAAGATTCGAATTCGAGTTGAGTTCAAGCTCAACATTTAAATATCGAGTTTTGAGTCGAATCGAGTCTAGCCGAATGCTAAATACTCCGAAATGGCTTGCTCAATTAGCAACCCTAAACGCTATTAATTTTTAGATATTTCGTGACTATGATATGTTTATGATATTTATGACGCAAACAGGACCAAAGTATGCATGCATGGTACACTGTTCCATGGCCTACGATGGCATACAAAACAAAATTCGATGAGCATGCAATGGCCATTTGGTCGTATAAAAGCTAGAGGAGGGGACCGAGAGGACCGCCATTTATAAGGTGGCTCAATAAGCTTCGTTCCCAAGAAGAGGTGCGTAGGCAATCGAGATAGAGGAGTGGTTACTGGTGAAGGAGGAGTAGGGATGGAGGTGGGGTGTGTACGTGGAGGAGGTGAAGTAGCGGCGCCCATGGTGGCCGTCTCACTTTCCCAGTATCTGCTCCAAGTCACATCTCTTTGATGATGGTTGGCCACCTCGTCGACCTCTCCTTGCGCCGGCATCGCCACCTCCCTCACCACCTCCTCGTAAGTTTGTCTGTTTTTTATTGTTTCTTTTGTTTTATGGGTTTTGTTTGAAGGATGTAGCTGTGGCAAACTTTTTGAAATGGTCACGAAAATGATTGGTAATTTTCTGTTGGAAAGAAATTATATTAATTGTTCCGGTTGATGAAATTTGCAAACAAATTACTTAATTTGCAGCAAATTAACCAACCTTGGGCATTTGAAATGATTGGAGAGATCAATCTGTAAACATTTTTCTTAATTGGAAGGTATCATTCTTTGAGACCTAATTGTTTGTATTGTTTTATACCGAAAATGTAACATGCAGACAAGTTTTGCTATTCACCTCGGTGGATATTTGCAATTTTTTACTGGTGGATTTTAACTTGCTGCCAAAAAGCGGAATTCGATTACCTGTTCTGGTCGACTGGCTCTGCATGCAAACATTTAGCTTGCGACAAATTATCTAGCTTTGGCATTTGTAATGATTGGAAATGTGGAATTTGGTTACCAAATTGAAATACGATCAGTTAAACAGATTTTGGGGAGACATCAAACCTCTCCATTCGCATGATTTCATATAAAAAGGTCTTGTACTGTTCAACTTAGTGTATATGAGAAAACATTTGTTTTTTGTTTCTTTGAAGGAATCTATGCGAACTGTCAAAACGTGGTCATCTGCATATCCCTTTTTGGCATCCTCTGAATTTCCATGCTGAAGTCATTCTTTGTATATTTTTATATGATACAATGTTGAAATCATGCGTTGAAGTTATTGAAATTGCAATGAATGAGTTCTTCTATGTTAACCTATCTGATTGATTATAATACCTGAACTTTCTAACAGCTTGGAATGGCCAGTGCATTGGAAACCTTATGTGGACAAGCCTATGGAGCAAAGCAGTATCGCCATCTGGGGCTCCAGATGCACAGAGCTATTGTCTCTCTAGTATTAGTCTGTCTCCCATTGTCTTTCATATGGTTCTCAATGGGAAGGCTGCTTATTTTCATAGGTCAAGATCCAGAAATCTCCCTAGAAGCAGGAAAGTATGCTCGGTGGTTGATCCCTGGCCTATTTGCATTTGCTGTTGCCCAACCCCTCATGAAATTTCTTCAAGCTCAAAGCTTGGTCCTTCCTAAGTTTCTTACCAGATCTACCACTCTCTGTATTCACATTCCCCTGTGCTGGGTTTTAGTTTTCAAATCCTGTCTGGGAAATGTTGGAGCTGCTCTGGCTACCAGTATTTCTTTCTGGTTGAATGTGTTAATCTTGGGACTATATGTGTTCTGTGCACAATCTTGTGAAAACACCCGAGTGCCTTTCTCGAAAGAGGTCTTTCATGGAATGGGTGGATTTTTTCGGCTTGCCTTTACCTCAGCTGTAATGATATGGTAATACAACTATCCTGTTTTAGGCTTCAGGATATTCTTTTGGGGAAAAACTAAAATGAGCTGTTAACTATTTTCTCCCCGTGTGATCACCCCCTTTCAAGGCGGCCGCCATGATGGGACTATGGGGATGGAAAGAGGATTCATCAATTTTAATCTAAATCTTATATATGGATCAATCATTTAGGGTGTACAAATCATACCCTTTTTGACATTGTTCTCTGCATCTGGGTCTATTAACCATTTATGATTTACTAAAAAATTAAAAATGTATACTCTTCCATGTAACTGTTTTTACAAAATGATCCTACAAGTGTTTTTGGTATAAGTTATAAGAGCTTTAGCTTACAGAAACTGCCCTTTTGTTTTTCAGTTTCTTCTTTCTCACATGTTCATTTCTTACCTTGATAATTGCAGTCTAGAGTGGTGGTCGTTTGAGTTGTTGATCTTTCTGTCTGGGCTTTTACCTAATCCAAAACTGGAAACATCAGTACTCTCAATATGGTGTGTTGATCTTATAATCTATGAGAAGATTGCATTTTCAGCATTTTCTTTTCAAACTAGCTTACTTGTGATTAATTGACTCCTTAATTTGTGAACAGCCTCACAACCATCTCATCGCTTTACTCCATTCCATATGGCCTTGGTGCTGATGTAAGGTAAGCTTCTCACAAGTAAACTTGTAACGCATAGTGGGTTTGAAGACCCAACTCCAAAGATATTGTTTTCTTACCTGTTTAAAGTGAAGAGGTAGAAAGTTCTAATCTCTCTACCGAAAAGGATGAGAGGTGTATTTGTGATAATCTGTTTATCAGTTAGGAGTTAAAAATAAAAAATATACAAATTGGCGACACGCTGGCAATTATTAGTGCTATTAGCAGGTTGTAGGTCTAAAATACTTCCATATCTAACTTCTGAAAATATGGTGATTGAAATTATGAAAGTTGTGGTGATCTTTCCTTTTATTTTTAGTTGCTTGCCATTGTAATGGTTAATTTCTTTTCAAATGTAGGCAATTGTCATGGTTAATTTCTCATGAAAAAATACTTATTGCTGCAAATATGCAAGCAAGTGGTCGGGTGTCTTTTTTCCTGAAGAACATCAATTACTAACAGTTCAGCAACTCGAAACTGTAATCATTATGAAATATTCTCCTCTAATCATTCCTTTTACTCAATGCTATCCAAATAACCGTGTTACAGGCAATCCTTTTCGTATAACATTGCATAGAATTTTACTTTCTGCTCATAGCATATTGTTTTGTTAAATATTGGACTTGTTTGTCCGATCAAAGATATTGGAAATTGCACTTAACGTCCTGGTCAAAACATGTGATATCTCTGTTAACATGAGCTGATATCATGCCAATTCGATTTGGTAACAGCACCAGAGTTGTTAAATGAGTGAGGAGCAGGCAAACCTCGTGCAGCCAGAACAGCTGTTTTTGTTGTAATGTCTCTTGCAGTTGCGAATGCTCTAATTGTCAGCACAGCTCTTTTTAGTCTTCGACACATACTGGGTTATGCATTTAGTAATGAGGATGAAGTGGTTGACTATGTTGTGATAATGGCTCCAGTTATTTCTCTTTCAGTGATTATGGATAGTTTCAGGTTATCCCTGAAAAATTGCTATACTTAAAACTTTTTTTCTTGTTTTTATCCCATTATTATAAGTTTATAACGGTTAGCTTTATCTTATTCCTCATGCTATAGGTATTGCTAGAGGATGTAGATGGCAACATATAGGAGCTTATGTGAACCTTGGGGCATTTTATCTAATTGGATTTCCAGTTGCTATTGTGCTGGCATTTGCTATTCAAATGGCTGGGAAGGGGCTTTGGATTAATGTATTGAGTGGATCAACAGTCCAGTCAACACTTCTCTCATTGATAACAGCTCTTACTAACCGGCAGCACCAGGTAAATATTTTCACCTCTTCTATTTGATGCTGTAGTTTACTACTAACATAAAGCGTAGAGATTTCTTTTTAAAAACAGCATAGGATAAATATTTGCCAGGTAATTCCTGAGTTGAGGTGCAGAGGATTAAACTTAAGTGTTATTTTTCAGGCTAACAAAGCAAGGGAGAGAGTACTTGAAAAATAGGTTGCATTCAGACAGTGGAATTTTGGAGTAGCTGCGATGTTAACTTAATTGACCTACTGGTATTCATCATGAAGAAAGGGAAATCAACTCAAAAGATAGGTCTGGCATTTTACTGGGGAAATTTTCTTTCATAAATAACTGGGTAGTCCTATTTTGGTAAGAGACTGATGCTGTGCTATATCCTGTTATACTCATCAAAGGTTCAAGCTCAACCCCCAGTGCATATTGCTGGAACTGCTGTTTTCTTGAACAGAAAAATGGGAAAAGTTCGACTGCTGAAATGCATCATAAGGTAGTGGGAAGCATTGTGAAAGGATGTTTTTAGGCAATTATAAGAGAAGTTTATCCATCTTTGCCTGCGTTTCGAATTTAATATTTTCCCCTCTATAATATAAGAGACTGTTGAGCATAACAATCTCTCTTGGCCTCCATGAGAGGGTAAAGAGTAAAAAGCTTCAAAAAAATATGAAAGTTGGTTCGGTTGTCTGCTCTTGTCAGGTTACAGGAACTATTAGATTTACCATAGTTGTCACATTGACAAGAAATCGTCATTGACATTATGATGCCATACGGAGGGATTTGATCAATACTGAGAAATTGGTTGGTCAGTCATTTTCTACCATGTTGTAGTTGAAGCATGAGTGTCAAGACAATATGTTATATCTTCAGGGCGGCTTCTAATGCTGCTAGATTCTGGATTTTGTGAAGCATCTCAAACTTAGTTCACAGTGGAAATGATTTTTGTACCATCAAATATCAATTGATCAATCTCATATATAATTGATGCCATAAACTTATACAGAAAAATAAAGTGGAAAGTTCCTAAATTGGATGATGTTTTCTTAATGCAAGCACTTAAGAAAAATGAAAAAAAAGAACAATATTCGTGTCATAAAACCTTCTTGCTGTGGTTGAATTTTTGCAGGAACAAGAGCTTTCCGAAGACTTTAAACATTACCATCAAGCTTTTCTTTCCCTCCAAATTCATGATGTCTCCTGGGGCTTTCAATGACTTGACTTGATAAACATCTTCCTCTTGGGCAGGGCAGCAACCGTCTTCTCACTGGTCGAGACAACGACGACGATCCTTTGACTGACTTCTTTCCTCCGCAGCCATCCTTCGACTCTTCGTTCATAAGCTCCCATAACGTGTCCATCCTTTCCTGAGTCTCCTCATCGTCAATGCATGCTCCATTTTCAGTGGGAACTGAGCTGCCTCGGCTTTCTACACCCTGTTCGAGCAATTACATCCGATCCTCAAGAAACTTGATATAGTTGATGACCTCTTCCAACATGGTGGCCTTGTCTCTATGGCACTGATCTTTTCAAAATTATTATCTTGTCGTTGATAATGTTTTGATTATATTGCATGGCAGCAAAACTCTTGGTGTCCTTACAAATATTTACATTCCACTTAAGACAGTTTTGTGTCTGCATGGATCGCTGCCATGGCTTCACTCTTTTGCCCCCTTCCTCCTAATTGAGGCAAAAGATTTGGGTGACACAAATTCAATCTCACAAGCAGGAGGAGACCTGACCAGTACTATTTTAAACTTCTGAATGGGAACATCTACAAAAGATGTCGCGTTGTTGTTATCTTTTTTATGATCAAAGCTAAACTCCACCTTTTCAAGCTCAACATGATCAACCAAATATTCATCATTTTCTGCTTCATTCTTCCCGGTTTTAGTCCCTTCAATTACTAATCATGTGCACCATCAAATCCAACAATTACACTTGGACAATTTTTTTATGGGAAGCCATCGTGATCTCTTTCATCTCCACACGATAGTTTTTAAAAGATTAGTATAAAAAATTGGAACAAATTTGAAGTGAATAAAGAAAAGAAAAGTGGGTCGTGTAATTTGTAGGCTGGGAATGAGTAAAATTATAAGCAATCTAGATCTAAAAGTTGAGTTTAATTCCTTTTCTCACTTGATTGATTTATCTCTGTGTTTATCCATACAAAATATGATTGCTTTCCTTAATGGTTTATTGTAATCGTCCTTTATCAATATATTACCAGTAATCATTCATGGGATTGGCTTTCACCCTTCATGTATTCTTGATTAATGTTATCTTTCATTAACCCTTTATTGATCCTATACTTAATTGATCAATCTTATCCTCGATTGGTAACAAATGATTTGATCTACCATAATAATGATCTTAAAAGGGTTAATTCTATAAAAATCATTGTCTTAAAATGACTAGCACAATACAATTAATCCTTCACATGCTTATTACCATTTAATCTGACCGTTACCATGTATAATTGATGGACAAATTCTCCCTAATCAGACCGTAATAAGCCGGTTAGCCCTGAACATGCATTTTTTATGTGCCTTTTGAGATTTTGGAACTGCTCTGCCCTTGGCTATAGGAGGAAGGAGCCATTAAGAATTAAGAGCTGCAAACCCACAATTCTGAAAATCAAAATGTAACTAGACTTGCATTGGAAAAGTAAATGTAACTAAACTTCTGTTTGACACTTTTTATAGTGCCATTTGATCAAAGGATCAACAATATCATCATCATGTAACTGATTTTTCACATGCAAGTTCAATGAGCAACAACCTGAAAGCTTATGGAAAATTTATGGTACCAGCAATTTGCAAGGGCAGTTTCAGAAGAAGGATACAACTCACTTTTCAATGAAACAGTAATCGGTGCAGGTAGGAATGAGAATGTACATCACAAGCTAGAACTGTAGCACTGTTGATCATTGATGTCCCCGTATAATTTCTAACTTGATGAACTTGACGAATAGCAGGCAAAACTTGATTACTCAATTTTGATGATCATGACAATGAAATTATTGCAATTCGACAGGGACCAACAAATCTTCGATTCCTGGATGGTCAAACTCATGATGTTTCAATCGAAATTCATTTATCCAAACTGTCATGAAACCTTCTTGCTATAATTGGATCTCTGCAGCACCAACAGCTTTCTGAAGACTTTGAACATTACCATCAAGCTCTTCTTTCCGTGTAGATTCATGCTATGCCTCTTGGAGACTTTCAATGACTTGGCTTGATGAACATCTTCCTCTTGGGCAAGGTTGGTTTTCTTGGGCAGCTCCCATCTCCCTACCGATTGAGACAAAGGGGATCCTCGAGCCAACTTCTTCTCTTCGTTTCCATCGTTCAATTCTTCGTTCAAGTGCTCCCACAACATGTCCATCCTCTCCTCCTTATCAATGTATCCTCCAGGCCAAACTGCACCTTTTCCAGTGGGAGCTAAGCTGCCTATTTGTCTCTCTACACCAAGGGAGAAGCTCTTTCTATGGGGGTGAGTTGGTGACCACAAGGGAGAGGAGGAGAAACCATGGAACTGGAGTTGGCAAAGTGAGCTATCATCTGCTACAACTGGAAATGTGAAATCATCAAGGGAGGCATCCCCTTCTGATCCCATCATTTTTATTTGAAATGGGTACCTTCACAATAAAGAAGGGAGAACTACAGGTTTGAATTTGTTGCAGGAGGCTTAGTTTAATTTCCCATAGCTAAAACTCAACTACTGAAAAAATATGGTTGATCTTCGACTAGGTAGAGAGTTGGGTCCCTACATCAAAACACAAAAGAGATGTGAAAACTATGGTTTTGTGAAGTTGGGCAACTCATCTTGGTCTTGGAATGTGACATCCGCAATGAGTGCTAAAGACCTCCCAACCCAGTGACGAAGGTCACATTTAGATGGGGGGAAGACTTTGGAGAAGGAGAATTAGGTGTGCTGGGACCCGACTATGGGGAAAATACAAAGAGATTTGCTTAACCTTTCCTTGTCAATGGCAGAAAAATGTGTCCATGACAAGGCAACATAAGAAATGTTCAACCTGAATTAGACGTTAAACCTTTGGTTGTCACTTTAGATAGCCAATCAAAGGCATAAAACAAGATCGAGGGTGAAGGAGTTATAAATGGTTTAAGAGAATGTAACTGCCAGTACAGGAAGAAGTTTGAAACATCATTAAAGTTCATGTTTGTTTGTTGAATCATCATCAACTTCAATATCTTATTATATTAATATGGAATGCAACTGCCATGTGTAGACTTGATGACATCGTCAATTTTAATTCCTTGTGAGAGTTCAAATATTTGGCTGGTTTATTTGAAAGTGTTAAGAAATTGATGAAGAACATGGAAGCCAAGCGATAATTTGCAGAGAAGAACAAAGGGAAGCCTTCAATCGCGGGCGAAGCAACAAAGTAGGATTGATGATCTAGACTTTTCTCTTTGCAAAGACCAGCACTTTCACTACAATTTACAAGGTCTATATCCATGATACAAATCCATAAACGTCATCGTTTAAAAAATGCTACAACAACAAAAACACGGCATTAGGGACACGGTCAAAAGGATTCTGGAATCTGTAAGTGCCTCTTTAAGAAAATATTTTTCAATTAATCGACATGCCCCTAAATTAGGATTCCCATAGCAAAATTTTGGAATGAAGGGCATCCGGCCATCTAGAAAGTTTTTTTCTTTTGATAATATAAAATTTTATTTCAAGAATCCCCAAAAAAGAAAAAATATATGAAGGAAAAAATGTTCTTATGCAATTACATCAAAGATTCTAAAAAGAAATCACAATGATTAATAATCCTCCTTTTGTAGTTTAGGACTTCCAAAGCAAGCTGTATTTGAGAAATAATGGACATAATCAACGAATCATAGTACATTTTAAGATTTTTAAATATTTTTTTATTTTGCTCGTACCAAATAAAAGAGGCGTAAGTAGCCAAAAAGGATTTAAGGAGGAGATTTGCATACTTGTTTTGTAAACAAAAAGTAAAAAATTAATTTATCTCTTCATCAAAAGAGTAGATTTGATAGAATATGTGACATTTTTTAAGGAACTTTCAAACTTGTTTATTATAAAAATACTTAAAGAATAAATGGTCTCTAGCTTCTAAGCAAGCTTTACAAAGAAAGCATTTATTAGTGAGATGAAGTCATTTTTTTAAGATTGTATAGAGTTAAGATCCTATTTGACATGACCGAGTTTGTTCGGTATTTAGACCAAACAATAGGGTATCATGACACTCTTGGAGAAGGAAATTTCATGAACTTCCAACAGCTCTTAAAAGAAAATTTTCTTATAGAGGATAATCCACCCTATGCTATCATTCGCATGAGATAAGAAAGAAGCATTCTCATTTAAAAAGTTTAGAGCTTCTTTTGTGCTCGTAGTGTCAGAGGTGAGGACTTAAGAACTTTGAATGATGGATTGGGATATAGTGTAAGAGGTGTTACCCCTAAAATTTGCATTAGTCCGATGATCGAGTGTTTAGATGAGGGACTAATGATTAAGCCAAAGGTCAAGTCAAGTGAACGTGTTTATATCATTGCCAACTTTATAGAAACAGCCATGTGTTATTTTTTCTCTTAAGAAAATAATATTGTTCTAAGTGTAAAACACATAATTTATGCACACAGTCTATATAGATCCACCATATAAATAAACTTCACGAATCCACTTTACCCACAAACTATTTTTATTTATTAATACTTGTTAAAACAACTTTGTTAACCTCAAAAATATCTCTAATACCAAGACTGCCTTCTGATAAGGGCTTGTAAATTTGCATCCAGCTAACATTATGGAAACCCCTAACATTAATATTCCTTCTCCATAAGAACAAAGAGCACAATTTACTAATGAGCTTTAGAACACCCTTTGGAAGTATGAAAGTGGGGGTTTAATAGTGAGACACGTCATTGAAGACAGATTTTAAGAGTTGGAGGCGGCCGACATAAGATAGTAGATATGATTTCCGTCTTTGAATCTTAGCTCTAATCTTATCAATGAGAGGAATACACATGAAATAAGAAAGCTTCTTTGAATTAAGAAGCAAACCCAAATAACAAATAGGGAGCACTCTAATGTGATAGCCAAACAAATCATGAATCTCTTATTTATAAACGCAAGCATATGAAAAGAATATGACATTTTTCATAATATTTACTTTTAACCCCGAAAAAGTACCAAAGTCATGCAAGGAAGATTTTATATGTTGTGCTGAGAGATGAGAGCCTTCGGAGAAAATCAAGAGATCGTCGATAAACATTAAGTGAGAGATATTTAGAGCATTCCTTTTCTTAGGAAGAATGATAAGGCTTTCTGATACCTTAAATTCAAGCATAATCGAGAGCACTTCCATACAAAAAAATGAAAAGGAGCGGCGAAAGAGAACAACCTTGTCGAGACTAATTTTGCTTTTGAAAAAATCAAAATTACATCCATTTATCATAACACTAAAAGATGAAGTGGTGAAACATTAAAAAATTCAATCAATCCAAGTAGTGTTGAACCCCAAATTGCGAAGGACCAAAAAATAGGAAAACCTATTGAACTTAATTAAAAGTATTTCTCAAATTAACCTTGATACAAAACATTTTTGAACCCTTTAAGTGATGAAAATTTCTCGTTAATTCGTGGGCCAATAAGATATTTTTATTTATCAACCTATCCTTCAAGAATGCTAACTAATTTAAGTTAATCCAAAAAAGCAAAATGAGAACAAGCCAAGAAGCCATAATTTTTTAGATGCATTTATAGACGAATTTATATAAAGAAATAACCCTAAAGTGCTCAAAAAAATTTTGAAATGAGGGAAAGGAAGCAATGATTTAGTGTCCGAAGTAGTTTATATTTTTTGAAAAAGTGATTGATGACCAATATAAGGTTTTTACCTATAATATCTCAGAAGAAAACAAAAAATTCTTTGATGAAATCATTTGGGCCAAGAGTTTTATTATTTAAAGCACTAAAGATAATAGCTTTAATTTCCTCGCTGCTAACCCCACGAGACAACATAGAAGCTTGCTCATGAGTCAACATGCGTCAAAAAGAATAGATGAAGGAAAATCAGAAGATGAAGGGGTAAATAAATCTTTGAAGAACCTCTCAGCTTCAATCCGTATGGCATAAGGATCGAAAATTTTATTCCCATGTGGATCTACAATCTCATGAATATGATTTATTAGGACATGAGAGGCAACCATGGAGTGGAAGAACCAAGAATTTCTATCCCCTTCTCTCAGCCAATTTAATCTAAATTTTTGTTAGTAGAACTTTTCTTCAATGTCTTTCTCTTGAAGGAAATTGAAACAGACCAATTTTTTGTTTTCAAGTAATGAAGTATTTGTACGATCCATGGAGAGCATTTGCCTGGCATCTTGGAGGAATAACTGAGCATTACTCAATTTAACATTAATTTTTCCAAAAACCTCAATATTTCAATTTTTTAAGGTTGCTTTACCACGTTTGAGCTTTTTAAAGAGAATAAATTGAGGATTTCCAACAATGTGGGTGGACCATGTATGTTGAATAATAATTTTGATTGAGTCATCTTTAAGCTGCATAGTAAAGAAGTGGAATGGTTTTGAACAAAAAGGTGGACAATCCTCGAGTTTAAAGAAAATAGGAGAATGATCGGAAGATCCTGGAAGTAGACAATTAATATTTCCGTTGGAAAATTTCATCATCCAAAAATCATTGCATAGGCCTCCGTTAAGTTTCATGTAAATAATAGTGTCATCAATATGTTTATTACTCCATGTAAAATTAGAATTACAAGGAATAACAATAAGATCAGCTGAAAAGATGAAATTATTAAATTGCTTAAGATGTGAATGGGGAATATCAATGCCACCCAGACACTCGTTATTACTTTTTATACAATTGAAGTCGCCCATGAGGATCCAAAGAAGCAGAATAGAGGGTTTGACACAAAAGATTTTGTCATAATTCTTGTCTTTGTTGGTATGAGTTTAAAACATAGACAATGGTGAAGTAAAATTCAAAGCCATCCTGAAGGTTCAACACTTTACAGTAGATAAATTGATCACTCTCTTGTAACTTGGAGATTTTAAAAATTGCATGATTCTATAAAACTAGAATACAATCGGAGGGGTTTAAAGAATAATAATGTTCAATTTGTCATCCTCTAATAAAACCTCTTTGGAGTTTACGAAAAATTTTTTTTTATTTTTGTCTCACATAAACTAAAGAGGGCCACATTTTCTTAAATTGCTAGATTGGTGACATCCAACCTCTTTACTAGATGGAAAAAACTGCGAGCATTACAAGCTCCTAAATAATCACAAAGAAAGGGGGCTTGTCCCCTTTATTTTTAGCAACCACCATATATTTTAAAACTCAAGTCAACTTTGTAGGGTTTTTTTAATAAATTTTTAACACTTGAAAAAATTTTATAATTTCAAGCTAATTTGCTATATGCCACCGCATTCCACTCATTTTGACTTTTGTGATCAAAGAAAAGAGTCGGTCTCTTGTGGGGGGATACTTGTTCAACGAAAATCTAAGCAGTACATTGTGAGTTTGGAGGAACAGTATGAACGAGAGCAAATGGGGGATGACCTGAGTGAGAGCTAATGGAGAAACCGGTTTGTCTTTATTTTGCTCATTATTTAAAACATAAGAGTTGGTAGACAAAGAACTATGCATCGAAAAAAGATCATTTTGATGAACATTTGAAGTCTGAATAACATGTCATTCTTGCCGTGTATGACAATACGAGTTTGCATGATCAAAAGAGTTACATTTGAAGCAAATCTTAAACTTCTATTCATAATCTACCTTTTGGTTAGAAAAAGAGTCACCATCTCTCGTCAATATATTGGATGTAAAAAATGTGAAAATATAATTAATTTTTACATATACTCAGGCGAAAGCAAGCTGAGTTTTATTCACGGTTGCTCTATCAGAAAATAACAGGATCCCCAAAATAATAGCCATCATTGATAGACTTTGTTCTTCGAAATATTGGATTGGAAGCTCAGAAAATTTGATCTATGTTAGAATTGACTTTAGTAAATCTTGAGTTAGCCGAGTACACTGATGCCATTTTTGAAGAATAAAGGGTCGGCCCCCACTGTCTATGATGAGTGAATAATATTTTTGCAATCCTCGTCAAAAGAGAACTTGAATAAGAAGAAATTGTCGGCTAAATATTGCATTTTAAAGGTTCCAAAAACTTCCAAGTAAGGGCATTTGCCCATCACATAGTCAAGAAGAGTGTTTTTCCATCGCTCGCTTTCTTTACAAAGTATCGTTTCGGAAATAATAATAGTTACTACCCCTCTCAAATTAGCATAAAAATTTAAAAAAGAGAGCGATGGGCACTCATGGTAGAAAAGACTTGCCTATGAAGATTTATTTTGAAGGAAATTATGAAGATGACTTTTAGAATAAATTTAAAATTTTTTAAAATTTATGAAAAATATCATTTGAGGGCTGGGCAAAACAAGAGAGAAGGTGGCTAGGTAGAGCAAGCACAGAGGGGAACTGGGTGGGAGCAAAGGGGCTAGGTAGTGTGGAGGGCTGGGCTGGGTGCAGTGGGGCAGAGTTGGGCTGGGCAGAGCCGCCACATAGAAAGTTGTCGCTTATAATTAAATAAATCTTAGTTTAGGAACCATGTCCTTGACAAAGAAGAAGAGGAAGAATTAAAGATAAATATCATGTTAGCTTCTTTAAGAATTCATGAAGAGCCTCGTCTTCAGCTGAAGGTTCATCGATTATATGTACTTTTCTTTATGGAACTCATCACCTCCATCGATTATATGTACTTTTCTTTATGGAACTCATCGTCCAAAGACTACATATTCACATCAACAAGGGTTAATCAATGATCATGGACTGACAGGAAGGAATTGCAGGAAACAACTTTATCAACTTTTCATGTTCATCAAACACAAGTATTCACAGAAGGATAACATTCATGTTTAAAAACTTAGAAATGCATGCCTAGGAGCGTTCCTTTAAAATCATTGTCTTCGAACACATTCTCGAACACATTTCACTGTACAAGTAACACTTCAAAACAAAAGAGTTCCGCAAGCCGAATATGAGGTGCCAATAATATCTGCAATTCCTTTGGCGACAAGGCCAAATTATCAATAAGGAATTCACTAATCAATCGTTGTCTTCACGCCCATAATTGTACACAATTTCAATCTGCATAATTTACGTAGAAGTTAATGTAAAAGCCACATGCATAATCAAATCAATGTTTCCGCACAATTTGACCAAAAGTTGATGTGAGCGTCAAGTTCTCAATTGAAACAATATTTCTACATGAAAGTCGAGTTATCTAGAGAAGAAATAGGGCAAAGCCATGACTGATAGAACATAACTGCAAAAGCAAGGATATTACTTATGAGCTATATGGTGACAACATAAAACCACATAAGCCTAGTATGCCCCCCATATGGCAAAGTAGTTCAAGTGGGTTTTAAGGCCAGGGAAGAATCAGGATTAAGTTAAGCACACAAAATATCTATTCCCACACAGATTGAGAACCATGCAATTCACAAATATCCTAAATCCAACATTTACTAAGAGCAAAACAATAGCTACAGCTACATGGGGGTATCAAGAAATGAAACCACTGATAAAAAATTATAGTTCTTACTCCTTGTGGTGGTGGAGGATTCCTTGTGAACTTTGACCCGCCAGGAGCCCAAGGAACTGTAGGAATAAGACAGCATTAAAAAGATGCGCCATCAATTTTGCCCTAAATAAATTCCACGAGGATCATGAATGCAAAAAGCATATTTATCAAGTGGAAAAAATTGACAGATAGCCAATATCAATAAGACAATTTATTAAAAACATTTTTTCAAATAAAAAATACTAACTTCATTATGTAAACCATAGCTGAAGCTCAATACAAAAAATGAGGATATATCAGAGAAAATGCCACATCCATCACTCAAATAGTCATTCAATGGATAGGTACATACAGTTGCATCTCAAAACAAATTGCTCAATAGTTATTGAACTAGAGAATGAAGGTTTGCAGGGAAATAAAGAGAAATGGCCAATACATAACTCACATAAAAAAAAAACCCACAAAATAAGACCTATAGAGTTAAAAATAAAAGCAAGTGAACATCATCTTGTTACAGAGAGCAATGAGAGGCCTTACCAATATATGGATCTGGGTGGCGCCACTTATTATAAGCTGCTTCACCATCTTCAATTAGTCTATCAATGGTGTTGAGATCTTCCTGAAACTCAGAAAGGTAAATAATGTATGAAGTAGACACTGCCTACTATAGACAGGTAAGCAATTTCTACAACAGGCTTATAGAATAAACAAGATGCTAATGAAGAAGACACAAACTAAATGGGTAAAAGCTTACCCACTTTCCATCACATAGAAATCGGAACCACAAGTGAATAAGTAAACAGTTATATTACAAATGCTAGGGGTTCGAGAATTTCCAAAATAATGGATTGGAACCATATGGTTATTAGTTAAGGGTGAAGAGAATGAAAAATGCTGAAGCTGTCTTTGGTTTCCAAAATAACGCTACAAATATTTCCATACGGCCATCATTATTGAATTCTATGATGCAATCATATGCTTCCGTCAGTTCCAATCTTATGAACTAATCACATTGAGAGCATATTTTCTAGTTTCTGGATACGAACAACGAATGCAAAAGCGGAGAAGCTATCTTTAGGTAATACAACTGTTTGCAGCATCAAAGAAAGAAAGAAAACAAAAAAATGTGTCTATTTATAAGCATTAAAAATAACTAGTTAACGCTTAAAACCAAATGCAAAAGAGGTAAAAATGTTTCATCTGCCGAAGCCAGCATTGATATCCATGATTCAAAATTCAGAAAAGGAAGAGACATACCACACGTTTATTAGCTTCAAATTTCTCCCTCAATTCTGACGCCTGAAAACAGCAATCGAAGGTTACAAAGTGTACACAGCAATGAGATCATAAACATACTTGAAAAGTAAGAATCCCTCCAAAATAAAATAAAAAAACTCATTGATCTCCATTCGCCTTTACCATATATACAAAATAAGCAAAAACAAGCACAAAAAATACGAACTTCACATGAACATTGCGCTGTCAATATTTACCGACAATCTCCCACTATCAAATTCGATGTAATCCACTCACAAACACCCGCATTTATGCTCAAAAAGATCATCTTTATCCGGCAACTGCTAAAACCGAAACAACGACTCACAAATCGCGTAGACCAGACGAGAATCAGACAAGAAAAAAACAACTTTGAAACGAAAAACACATAAATCAATCTACAAAATGGGCGAATCGATCAACGCATTTGGCTTTTTTTCTAAACCAAAAAATTACATCTTGGTAAAAGATGTGGCGATGGACGGCCCAGTTGAGGGTGTCCTTGAGGGCGCGGCGGTAGAGGATCCTCACTCGCTCCTTCTGCGCCGCCCGCCTCGCCACGTACGACCCCGTCGACGCCGCCGCCGCCGCCGTGATCATGCTTTCTCCGATCGATCGTCTCCTTCCTCTCCTCACTAGTGTGGAGTTAGGCCCAGAAGCCCATCTTATTTTTGCCAGTTTTGGCCCATTACTGTTCAAGGCCCAGTGGGCCTAACCCTAGTATACGTTTTTATTTTATTTTATCAGAGTGGACTAAAAGATAACAATACCCTATAATGTGAGTCAGTAGCGTGTGTGACACAAAGGATCTCAAATTGTTAAAATACAAATTGTTTTGTGCATGGATAAACTATTATAATGTATAATCTATGCAACATCGAGCTATTTCATTTTTTTTAACATTATTTTATTTCAAGTTATATGGATAGATAAAAAATATAGATAAATAAAGTTTATATTAACTTGGGTTTGACTTGAATTTGATTTCATTTGAATTTTATTAAACTCGAGTTTAAGCACACTTAAATTTGACTTGATTCATTTGAATAAGAAATGCTTGTTCTTATTATTTTTTTATTTTTTCTTAAAATTATCTAAAGGTGTGTTTAGTTGTCATACAATTGCATTAAAGAATGCAAAATGTGAACATAATAATTTTTTTTTTGTGTTTGGATGTTTTGAAATTTAGTCAAAATAAAATTTAATTTCAGTCAAAATAAATTTATGTAAAAATTGTACACAACAATATTTTTTTATACAAAATAAAAAAATTAAGAAAAATTTTGGGAATATATATGTACATGGGAAGGAATATTTCATGTTTAATTTATTTTTTTAATATCCAAATATGTAAGAAATTTTTTTACAATTTTTATGTTTTATATTTTCATTGTATTTTCATTTCATATGATTTTTTTTTCTTTTACACTATTTTTATGTCAAACAAACAAATCCTAAAATTTTTAAAAGTAAAAATATCAAAACACAATTTCAAAAAATATTTTGTATGTTTGAAAGAAAAACTTGTTAATGAAAAAAAACACTTTTTCTTTCATTTATTGAGATAATAATAATAATAATCATACACTTTCAGGCAAAAAATAAAGGCTTATATCAAATTAATTCAAGAACGAAGATGGCAAAAAATGTTTTTTTATTATTTCTTTTTTTTTTCGTACCAAGAGGATTAGTTTGTCATTTCCCTTTACACTTGTTTTTATTAATAAAAAGCGAACCTGATATTAACTTAAAAATAAAAATAGGAGAATCAACAAATTAAAATATAGAAAAAAATTTAAAAATATAATAAAAATATCTCTCAAAGAGAATTACAAAAAAATTTCAAAAGATAAAAATAATAAAAATATCATCCACCATAAAAGGTCATGGATTTAAACTCAAGTAATTTTAATTTTTAACTTTTAATTAACAAAAAATTATCTAATTATTTTAAAAATTATAATAAAAATTAAAAAATTATAATTTATTTTTTATTCGAATATGATATATTTTTAAAATTAATTACAAACTAATCTAAAATATTAAATTATTATAACTTAACTTATTATATAATAAAAGTTTGTATATAAAATTAATATTTACGTCGCCCATGGCGCGAGATCTTTCTTTGTATAAATAAATACTGGCCGAGCTTCGGAAGATACGATGCTCCGATCCGACATCGAATCTCGGGCTCGGTCGAAGATTCAAAGTTGGCATCTTTCGTACAAATGTAAACGACCCATTTCTACGATCGTCACAGTCGATTTCTTTTTCTGATGAGCCATGTGAATTGTTTGTGGCACAGGCCAGTAATGGGTTGACGAGCTCGCGAACATGGCCACCTTCCTCGAATAACCTCTTCTCTTTCTCGACATGGCCCTGTCCAGATATGCCTTCTGGTTCTGATAACCTGGCTCCATCTTTGAATCCATGTGAGTTCGTTTTTATTCTGTAATATACATTGTATACTTTAATGGCACCCCTCGTAGAGAGTGTGGAAGTTGGTTTATCATATATGATTGTGTTGATATGTTGAACCCAACACAACGTGTTGCATGGAGTTGCTTGCACCTTTCTCTGCTGTCAAATTTTGATGTGAACTATTGATTTTTTTCCTCTGCTAAGTGAGAGGAAGCTAATTTGGCGTTGGAAACGTTTTTTTGGAGAAGAGTGGAGGTGTTGAATATGGGGGAGGAGAGGTCATTGGCCGATACCCCAACATGGTCCGTTGCTACTATAACCACTGTTTTGGTGGCTATTTGCTTCTTAGTTCAGAGATCCATATATAGATTTGGAAAGGTATGGGGATGCACTTGCATTTGGGCATTTTATCATTGTTTTCGATTGGGCTGTCTTGACTGTGATTTGCTCGTTCCGAATTTACAGTGGCTGAGAATGACGAGAAGGAAGGCTTTACTTGCCTCTTTGGAAAAGATCAAAGAAGGTGCTCATTTTGTGAGTTCAGTAGAATCATCATTCCAACGTAGGAGTCAGTTGCTTAGCATTCGCTCTAAATTTCGTGAGATTGACTGGTTTTTGTTTGGTTTTGAAGAGCTTATGTTGCTGGGGCTTATTTCTCTGATGTTGGGCCAGTGGGCACACTGGATCTCGGATATATGTGTGGATTCTTCTCTCTTTAGCAGTCGATTCTATCCCTGCACAGAAGATGAAGTTGATGCTCCCACGAACAGGAGATATGTTGTGCACAACTTGTCGCAGATAGCCACACATCAGAAGCATTGTGCCGAGGTAATTTTCCATCCCTATTTTGCTATTTTCATGTTCATGCTATCATATCTAATGTTGAATTTAAAACACATAATTGTAAAATTTGGCCATTATTTTATATTTTTTGTGCAACATCACTTCAAGAGATTAACAAGTGTTGTACATGCATGTACAGGGTAAAGAGCCATTTGTTTCTCGTGAAAGTCTTGAGCAGCTTCATCGGTTCTTGTTTGTGCTAGGGATCACTCATGTACTGTATAGTTGTGCTACGGTGGTTTTAGCAATGGTCAAGGTGAAGGCTCTGTATTTTTGTCTCTTTTTTTGCGCTTGCGTTGTTTGATTTATTGACAAGTATGATCTTCAGTCTTCCTTTTGTATAGATTTACAGTTGGAGGAAATGGGAAAGCCAAGGGAACCCTCTGGGAAGTCAGAATTGGCAAGGTAAAGAACCAGGTGTGGCGTACAATGGTGAATATAAACATATCTGTGATTGACCTACAAGCCATAAGATTTGACAGCCAAAATATGGTATTGTTTAACATACTTCGTACATGTGCTGCAATGGGCTTATGCTCAGCGGGAGAGAAAAATGCAGAATAGCTGTCTGGAACTGCAGTATTTGCTTGAGGAAATAGAGTTTAAACTTTCTTTAGTTTTATAAATAAGATGGGTGATAAGCACGAATTTCCCACCTTGTCCTCATTTGGTCTGACCATTTGAAACTTGGACCAGATACATTGATCTTGTCACTCTTTATATGTTAAAGTTATTGCTCTTTGAAATTACTTTCAATTTATTTGAGTATATTTTGACTGTAATTTAGAGAGCGGGTCTATAGATAATGGACTCAGAGCAAAGAAGTGTGAACTGTGAACATGATTGCTATGTAATTGTTCTTTTGGTTGTACTTTATAAAAGCGCTAGCCTATCATAATTTTATTGGCAAGCAGCATTTAATGGAATTATCTGTTCATTTTTTAATTTGTAGCAAGGAGAAATTTATTTGAAAAGAGGCACTCTAGCTTTGTTTATCACCATGCTTCTCATCCTTGGAGCAGGAACAAGATCTTAATTTGGATGGTGATTATTTTCGGTTTTCATAATTTTATGAAAAAATTCTACTCATCTTGTCGGTCCATTATTATCTAATTAGGTTGTTCAACGTGGCTGTAGCTATGTCTTGTTCGACAATTCAATAGCTCCGTGGAAAAATCTGACTATATGGCTTTACGAATGGGCTTCATAACTGTGAGTTTAATCTACCTATCTGATGTTGCATGTAAAAACCATTTCTTTTGGTACCTGTCTTAGATACTAGACTTAGCTTAACAGATTATATATTTATAAGTTGTGGTTGTTTCTTTATTCCAATTCATTATTTCATATTACATCAAAAATCATAGAACTGTGAATGCATGCATGTGTCTTCTTGGATTAACTGCAAATTTTTCTTATGCTCTCCTTCTGCAGAAACATAAGTTGCCTCTTTCTTACAATTTCCATAAGTATATTGTGAGAAGTATGGAGGAAGAGTTCCACGGAATTGTGGGTATAAGGTATGCCGCGAAATCAATTACTTTAAACCCTAGAAATCTATTACTTTCCCTTACTTTAAAAAGTCTTTGGTTTTTCTCGTTATGTAATGTAAGAACAAATATAATTGATTGCATGACTGCCTTTGTTGATGAATGCAGTTGGGGCCTTTGGTTTTATGCCATCTTGTGTATTTTCATCAACATTCATGGTAACTTCATGTCTTAGCTTAAATAATCTTTTGTGCCGATAATTTCTCATATTTATGGTCCCATCTGCAGGTTTTAATATATATTTTTGGCTATCTTTCATACCTGCTGCTGTAAGTTTCTTTCTATGGCTTGCATCAACAGTGATCGCACTCCTGTTCTATTATATGTGTGTTTTTCATTTTTCTAAAGCTAGTGGTGCTGGTGGGAGCAAAACTTCAACACGTTGTCGCACAGTTAGCTCTTGAAGTCATGGAAACGAGTGGATCCTATGTTGGAAACCAGCTAAAGCCACGAGATGATCTTTTCTGGTTTAAGAAACCTGAAATTTTGCTGCGGCTGATACAGTTTATTTCTTTTCAGGTACATTAAACTCGTCTACTAAACAATAAAATCAAATTTCTGATGAGATGAAACTTTTGTCACAATGGGAACTATTAAAAAGTTGGAAAACTAATACTAATCAGCATGTTTTACCATCATTTTTTCTCTTTAATTCACTACATCAATTTCCATAGTTTTAAAAAATGCTGAAATTGTTAAATTTGAATTTAGATTTTGCTATTTTCTACCAGTTCTGGTAAACATGTTTGGGCATCTATTTGAAGCACCTGATTTAGGTATGTTTGTTCTTTGATGCACTTTATGGGAAATTTCTTACCTTTTTCTTTTCCTTGTGTCATTTTTCAGAATGCATTTGAAATGGCAACATTTTTATGGTCTCTGGTAAGATAAATACATCTATGACAAAAAATTATGATGTATTGTAGTCTTCTTATTATTATTTTTCTACCAGATGCCCAAAGAATGTTGGGGACATTGACCCTCAATTTATGATGTATTATAGTATCTATGAGAATACCTATACAGTACAGAGAGTGGGTTGAGCATCAAATGTGGATATTCTACCTATTGGGTCAAAGGACACTGCATGCTTGTGTGTGTGTGTATGTTTTGGCACGTTAGAAAAGAGTGAAGCTTACTCTAAATTGGATATTATTCCTAGAATTTGAGCTCTTGATAAAGTTTTTAGTCTTATGTCATGATTTTATGATAAGGATCCCTGAACATGCCCTTGATACTTACTGGTTTTAATTTCAGTTGGGCTTGGAAAACCGTTCATGCTTCATGAAACATCAGTATATGATTGTGATTCGTTTAGCCTCCGGGTGAGTTTCTTCTTAACGTGACCGTTTCTGTTTACTCTATCTGCATGAAGCATCTAGCCTCAATTTAGTCCCTATTATTCCTTGCGATGACATGAGGAATCAAAACACAGTTCTAGAAGTTTTTTGGTCATTATTATTTCCCAGCATTATTCAAGGATATTAATGCACTTTGGTAGAATTCTTGCGTTTGCAAGAATGATCTTGTCTCATACAATTATTCTACATAATTAGAAGAAGTATTTTTTATATTTGCAGGGTAATTGTTCAGTTCTGGTGTAGCTATAGCACAGTACCTTTAAATGTAATTGTCACTCAGGTTTGTCACTGCCTAGAATGTGCTTATTAAATATATTAAATTGCATCAAACAATATGTTGCTTCTGAGAACTGAGACCTTCATCCTTTTGCTATTATTTGGTGCTGTTTGTAAACCTCCTCTTGTTATCAGGAAAAATCATGACTTGTCGACAAACTTAGCAGGAAAAATGAGTAAAATGTTTTCTTTGATAATGGTATTCCTTTTTGTAACTGCAGATGGGATCAAAATGCAAGAAAGCTCTGTTGACAGAAAGTGTACGCGAATCACTTCATAGTTGGTGCAAAAGAGTGAAAAAGAAATCTAAACATGATTCCGTGAACTCATACTTTGGAACTACTAGATCGACCTGTTCGTTGGCATCGGCCATTGATGAGGAAACAATAACTATTGGATCTGGTACATTATCCCGGTGCTCGTCCTCTTCCTCAGAAAAATCTATCTCTATTGATCAAATGGCTGGTCCTTTAAAAGAATGCAGAAGATTTGAAAATGTGTGATCAGAGCCACCATGAAAGTACAACGGAAGATGCTAATTATGTGTCCTTCCCGTCTCCCACCACCCTGGCCGAATTGCTAAACTTTCACGACCTGGATAATGGTAATTCCATTCTCATTAAAACATGCGAGAAGCAGGAAGAGCATCTTCCTTAATCCGCAGTTCATATGCACCTTACTGTAATACTCCTTGCCATATTCTGCCCTCTTTTTTTACCTCTCTGTAAAATCAGAATGCATTTTGAGTAGTGCTAAGTAGCACTTAACATTGTAATTCTCCATTTTCTTAACTTAACCGTTAGCTTTTTGCACAGATTATGGTAATTCAGGAGGCTAATCAAATTAAGCTAGGTAGCGTTATAGTAAAAACACACTCGTTTTAAGTTTGGATTGGAGTTTCTCATCCAGAAAACCCAAGCAGTGTTCGGAGAGGATGGTACACCATATAAAATGATCAAAAACAAAGAAACACGTAGGTAGAGATTAATTGGAAAGGCTTGAACTCCAGATGTGCCATCTCAACATCCAACCGAAAGCAGACAGACACAATGAAAAGTTGCACGTTCTTAAAAAGAAAAAGAAAAAAGATGAAAAGAAACGTAGTTCATGGTAAGAGGTAGCAGTACAGCATAATATAATGAGAGAAGGAAAACGATGAAAATGTGGTTCTCAACCAGTGAGCTCCTCCTCCTTGTGTGTCTCAATTTCGACATCAGACAGAGGGTAGGCAACGCAGGTGAGCACCCATCCACTATCAATCTGGTCATCTTCCAGGAAGTTGCCATCAGACTGATCAACACTCCCGGACAAAACCTTGCCAGCACAGGAGGAACAAGACCCCGCCCTGCACGAGTACGGGACGTCGATGCCAGCCTCCTCGGCTGCGTCAAGAATGTAGACGTCGTCGGGGCACTGGATTTCAACGGGGCCATCTGGAGTGATGAGCTTCACTTTGTAGGCGGCCATGGCGGTCACCTTTCCCCTGCCGGCCTTGAGGCCAAAGAGAGCCTTGCCCATGTTGGGAAATGCACGCAGGCTCGCCGGCGCCGCCTGTCCCCGGACAAAGGAGGTGCTCACCATGGTGCTGGACAGGGTGGCCGAGGCTGCTGCCATTGAGACTAGCTCGCGTTGGCGTCTTCGCACTGGTAGGCAAAGAAAGAGCAAAGCGTGCAGGTAGAGAGTCTGATGGGGAAGCTCAAAATCTTGAAGTATAGATAGATAAGGAGATGATATAGTCCAAGGAATGAAAGGTGGAGAGTGAGTGTGGATTCCTATCGTGACACGCAGCAAACATGTTGTGGATTGCTTATCGCCATATTTTGTGGTCATGAGATGCTCAATGGGTTGCTCTGGTTGTGTTTTCCTGGGTTCTCGTGGCTTCCACATTCCTGATTTTCCTACCCAGAAACATACGGTGGGTGGTTCTTATTATGCACACAGGGACTGACAAGTCATTTGTCAAGGTTTCAGAAGGTCTTCAGACTCAATAACCACCGTTCCATTGATATTATCGGGTGTTAAATCTTAGAGGACAGTGCTACTCACCTTTGCCTTAGTTAGAGAGAGCGTCGGTCGGTTCCATGGATAAAAGCTTAAATTATAAGAGCAACCACCCGGCATCCATGCATGCATGGAGGATTTACCACGTCGAGCAAGAATTAAGAATATGGCAGAAAAAAAAAGGAATTGAGAACATGGCGTGATAACTTAGGAGCTCAAGGAAAAATCTTTAAAAAAGAAGGATCGAAAGAAAGTAAAATATCAGCTCGCTATTCTTGAGCATAATTTGCAATGAAATTATCACATGAAATGTCAATTGTAAATACTTACACGTCCTTTGTTTGTTGGGGAGCTGAAAACATAAAAGATTGGGACTTTTAAATAGCCCAGAATTTTTTTTAAATGTAAACCGAGTCAAATACCATTTTCTAGATTACACTATATATCGGCTGCTTGATATGTAAGCAATTACTCGTCGCCTCAAAAAGTAGAAAAACTTGATGTCTCCAAGTCGCCGACGAGCACACGAAATTTCCTGCCTCAAATGCCCACCATTTTCCACAAGTGCAATTCTCAGGTCTGCTCATACAAAAAGCCTTCACCTTCTTCAGCCCAGCCCCTCCGAAATTCCAAAAAGTAGGTTGTTTACCTTAGTCACACTTGATATTTCTGTAGATCCTTCTAACGAAAAGGGTAGAACCCAGATAACCAACCGCACCTGCAAATAATAGGTTTTATACGTAAGAAATAAATTCGAGGTGAACTGTTACTTTATTTTGACAGGACTAATCAAACAGCTCCACGAACTGATTGCTTCCACCTGGATTCCATGAAGCTAATATCAATAAAATATATGAACTCACCGCAAAGAATTCCCAACCCCAGACAGAACATTAGAGTGTAGCCAAAATAAAAGCTGGTTTGGAAGAACCCAGACATCTTTGTCTTCACATAATAATAGTATATGGAATAGAGGTACACATATACAGCCGTTGATGCAGCGGAGAAGAATGAAGTCCACTGCCAGTGGTAGTTCTCGGCATTCAAGAGAAAATATGTACCGACAATTGTAACGCAGATGGTGACAATTATGAGAATCACAAAAACCAACAACATAAAACCGTAAACATAATACACCTACAAAAATACAAACAAGAATTTTGTGAGATAAAGTATCACACAAGCATTTACAGTAAACATTTTAAGATGCAACTATTCTTTTCTAAGAATAAAGCTTTGCTAGAATTAGTGAGTTCAGGCTCTCCTTCTTCCTTCATGTACAGTCTATAGAAATATATGAAAGTTGCTTTAAAAAAAACACAATTCTTTCCTAAGAAGAAAACACTAAATGCCATCAAGTAAATGTCAAACTACTAGCTTGAAGGATGTTAGTTTGCACTTTCATGTTTTACCTAAAAGAAAACCCAAATCCTATTGCATATGTTTGTGAAAAAGGGAAAAGCATGAGCAAATAAGTTGAGAAGTACTTCAAAGAAAAAATATTACCTTGTAATTCCAAAAGGAGGTGAAGACAAAATACATTTCAATAAATATGCTTCCAAAGGGAAGAAGCCCACCCATCAAGGATACAATGGAAGGTGTTAGGTACCATTTCTTTTCAGGGATTGGACGAGGAATGGTCTTCACACGACAGGGGTTGTTTGGAGCCCCACTCCAATTCCTACCAACCACAGTACCAAGAAGTGCCAATGGGAATGAAATAAACGCCCAAATGATGAACACTACCACCATTGTTCCAAAGGGAATAGCAGCAAGGGATCCATAAAATATTGCAATGGTGTTCAATATGAACCCAATGCCAAAAACCAGAAATGGGAAAAGCGATGCAGTCAAAATCATTGATTGGATCCAGCTTTTACCTATGAAATGAAAAATTAAGTCAGTAGAAAGAGTTAAAATATTTTATGTCAATCTGTGTTTTCTTATATCACAGTTAACAACGTTGAGTAAAATGATGAAGACAGTAATATAAGAATCTTTTATCAAGAACATACCACCATTTCGAGAGTAGAGTCCACCGCTAACATATCCAGAAATGAATGATGTAAGAGCATAACACACTATGAAAGTGGTGACAATTGCTCCACGCCTGTGCAATAACACTCACTATAAAAAACAACACTAACGAAATGAACTAGAAGCTAATGACACATTTACAGATATACTATTTTGAGAAATTTTAAGCACACTAATATACTATTGATAAACATACCCAACATAAAGCATCCCTATTATTGCCAATAGGATAACAATAAGAACAAGAGTCGCCAGCTGAGCCCCAGTACCAACAACTGCTGAGAGCAATACTAAACTGCGAGGAGAGCGAAATACATCCCCATGGACCAGCTTCCACCCAGATTCTTCATTAACATCCCTCTCCTTCAGCAAACATGAAAAATTGAAAATATTAAAAAGATAGATAAAGCTTTTCCCGCTCATCTGAAAGTGAAACTTTGCTATAATCTTAGATGCACCAAGGAGGAGAAAATAACCAGCGTTTCCAAGTCATCGTCTTCACGAGCATATTTTGCATAATCATTTCTCAGTGTTCGCATCAATATCATTGAAACAAGACCGGTGAGGAAAATCACCATCATAAAGGAATTAAATATTGAGAACCAATGAATCTGCCACAAATTCAGGAGTAAAAAAATTGTTATATAATTCAATGTTTGAAATCAAAGAAAAGTGCTATAGGTAGGCAGATCACCTGGTGTTCAAAGAATGGATAGTCCAAGTATACATCAAAACGTCGACCAAAACTAACATTTGCTGCCATCCATTTCACAGAATATGTCAAGTCCAATGTTTTCCCAACTTCCAAAGGTTTCAAGTTATCCTGTGTGATATTGAACTGTATAATCTGAAAGAGAAAAGAAGGGTCATCAATATCATCATAATAAAAAGTAAAACACAAATGCATAACTCAAACGAAATAAACCTGGTCCCCGTTGTATCTGACAAAGATATTCTTGTGGGTAAAGAGTAAATGTTTGTTATCATTGCTTTTTTCAGGATGAAATTCTCCCACAAAACCTATGCATCATCAGAAAATGGACACAAGTAAAAAAAGTGTCGGACCCATAATGAACAAAATTGAGCAACAATCAAATATCCATACCCCAAGCAGGTAAGTCATCTGCCTCCCGCAATCATCAAACATAAGGGAAATGGAGGCAAAACAACAGGAACCACCAAAATCATTACTCCATATGGACATAAAAATTGATGAATTTTGACAAGTAAAAAGTACTAAACAAAAACGCTTGTTAGTTAAAGACATACCCATAAAGAACTCAAACCAGTACGCATTTTCGATAGCATCTTTAAACTGTATAACTTTGGCTGCATCTAGTTCAAGTTCACAAATCGTAGCACGCTCAACATTCTCTGTCGAAAAAATGATTCATGCGCATGTTAAGTGTAATACTACATTGACAACCACAATGACAAAGGTCAAACTATCAAACATAGCATCTGAAGGATAATGTGCATACTCTGATATTTGATATCAATTTGGCTGTCAATCAGTTCATTTCCGCCCAGAACTTCACCGAGACCACCCCACTTGTGAGTAGGGTTTGAACCTGGTTGGCAAAATGGAAGGCTGTAATAGTTATATGTCTCTTGAGGATTATTGTAAGGCCCAACCTTGTTCACCCACAGTGTGACAGGATCATCAGATTGGTACTGTCAGACGAAATCACGCAAAGATGATTCACTTGCAATACAAACTAAAAGCTTGATCACCAATTTCACAACATCTAAAAAAAGTAAACATCTAAAATATTGATTCGAGCAAAGAAGCCATACAGACTAGAAACCAATAAATGAAGTATAACCCCTGCAATTGCACATCAGATTCCATTAAGCCAGAAAATATTTTAGAAGCTAGACATGCGCAGGTATAAATACATGGTACAGTGGTAGAAATATATCTAGAAATATAAATAGGTGCAATCATACAAGACTTTAAAATGTTGCATATTCTTAAAATGGAGGCGCATTCTCCTTCAAATCCACCAATTCCCTTCCAAGGTATCGTATTTAGCACACCGTCATGGAACAGTGATAAAAACCAGCCCCCAACCAAACCCAAACTCATCCCCACGAGCATAAAAAACCCTAATTTAGTGTAGAGATCAGGAACCAATCGATACCCAATTCACCAAACCACAAAAACCCACAAACCCTGGAGCCGAAATGGAACGCAGATCAAACAATGACCACCAGAACGACCCAACGTCCATCAACCGGATCCAACCCCAGCTTAGATCGGAGGCAACGAAGCTCCGAAAAGAACAAAACCCGTCCAATCGCAAGTCCAAAGGGTAACAACAAAAGCAAGACGAGGAGTCTGAGAAGTCTACCTTGTGGTCAGACTCGGAGGCAAGGGCGGGGCCGGCGAAGCAGACGACGGCGAGAACAAGGACGGCGGAGGAGGCGAGAGATCGTACGGCGGCCATCATTCCGGCGGCGTCGCCGGCGGCGGATCTCGGCCGGAGGTGGAGCGAAGTCGCGGGGCGTAGACGACTCGGGAAAAAGGAGGCATTTTTATCGAGGCTAGTTTATTAGATTTTGCTCCTCGTACTTTATGGTTTTGTGAAAAGGGTGCGCACTTTTTTCGTATTTCGTTTTTGTCCTCGGTTTGCCTTCTTTTGGTATTATGGAAAGGCGGCCGCGAGAAAGGTGAATAATTTGAGGCCCATTGAAAAATGGGCTTAAAGGAGATGAGGCCCAGTAGTGAGCTCAAGTTTGGCCCATTAATGATTGGACTTCCAGAGCGAAAATTAACACGTTCATCTACTCCTAATTCGTTATTATTGTCCCTGACATTGATTACAATCTGTACATGATCAGATGCCAAAGAATGGTGTATAAATTTAACATCTTTTTTTTTAAAAAAAAAAACATTGCACCTTATTTATTGATTACATGAGTATTACGATTCGTAACTTGTGCACGAGGCACTTAAGTGGTCCAAACACGAGGGAAACAAATTAATCATTACAAAAAACAAATGCCGGTAGATAAGCATCATTAACATGGAGCCTACCTGCCTAAATCCTGTATGAGGCTTCAATCAACAATATTAGGCAAATGCTAACATCAAAGCGCCCGTGGGAGTTGACCGTCATTACGATACCTGTATCTGCATTTTTCTCTTCAATTTTTCCAGGAAAATTTTTAATGAATGAAAGCTTTGTATACAGAAACTAGCAGGCCTCGCCGGAAAGCACTAGCCACTCCAACTAATTTTTGGCAATTTTCTACATGAAACGCTTGCACCTCCTAATTCTCAAATGCATGCCCTTCGCCGCTCTTCTTCAGCACTCTTGTTTGTATGGTCATTTTGTTTTATGAAGATATGTATCATCAGATGCGAGCTAATAACAAAATTAGCTTCGATTTAACGCATTTTCTGACAAGTTCACCCACCAGTGGCAGACAATATAACTTAAATTCATGGCTTAGGTAGACTATTCATAATTTACAGCAATACGCTTGGTGTGATTGATGATCAACATCGCTAAATCAAATATATGAACATGAGTAATACATGTATGCATAGGTACTTCAAATACAAATAAACAATATATAAATGAATCAAAAAGTCAGATCAAGCAGCCACCGGAGTAACTCGGGAGGAGATGGGACTGGCCGGGGAGAAGACACGGACAGGCAGGGCGGCGGCGGTGCTGCGGCTCCGCCGGCACGTTGAGAAGATGCTCGACTTTGCAAAAGCCAACACGGTAAGCACCGCCGTCTTCACCTTGCCGATGGACCTCCGCAGCTTCCCTTTCACACCCTTGGACGTCGACCTCTGCCCCTCAAACGACAAGTTGTAGCTCTTGAGGAAGATCTGCCTCTTCTTCGCCCTCTCCATCCTATACTTGTGATAGGAATACGAAAATGGGTAGTACCCATCTCTGAGAGTAGGACTACTTTCCCCTCCTCCATCAACCCTTCTTCTTCCGCTCAAAGACTGCTTCATGCTGTTCTGCCCAGTCCCATCTCGGGTGCTCTTGTTGGCAGCTAACTTGAAAGGTGATCTCCTATGGTAGCTCTTGCCACAACTTCCTTCCTCCCCTCCTCCTCGTGCTGGTTTTGATGCTTGTCTAGTTGCTGGTACTGGTAGTACAACTCTAGCCGGCGGCGGCGGCGGCTAAGGGACATTGCGGCAGGTGTGGAGGCAAGGGTCATGACAGCAGCAGTAGCCATGTTTTGGTCACTCACTGATCAGTTGTTGTGATCATGGGAGCTTGGGATTTTATATGGATCGCTGGGCCAGTCTTGTTCACGCTTGCTTCCAGGCAAAGGGGCTGACCGGCTTTTGCTTTTTTTATGATACGGACACGGAGGAATCCATATTTGACCAGTAGTGTCTTGATCACGGCGGCCAAAAGAGACCACTGCAGCTTGAAAGAGGGAAAGTCTTGAGGTCTCCCTTTGTAGAAATCATACTAGTTTAGTAGATTACCTCGTTTCTACCGTTTAATGGGTGCAGTCGTATAAGGCGTCTGGGAGAAATTAGAATATATGACCTGAGTGTGCAGCGGACAAGTATTAAAGCGGGTAAAACCCTTATGTTTGGTGATAGAATATTGTATGTCTTTCAAATTCACAGCCGTGTTCAACATGGAACAAGAAGTTGTAGAAAAATGTAGATCAAGCAAAGGGGTCAAATGGGAAGTCGGGGCTTGCAGTTTCATCGTTTGTTCATTCCTAAGCAGATCAAAGGGTACGGAGGGTTTTGACTTTTGAGAGGCCACCAAGTCAAGTTATATGAATGGCAGCGGCCAAGTGACCACCAGTTGCTTGAGCTTCATGAACACCCCTTCTGCTCGTCATATAGATGGATATATTAACTACTAAGCTCTTTTGAGAAGCAATCTGGTATGGTTTGTTGTCAGGTTCATGTAGTTCGGCCTTTTGCTTCATTACAAATTAGTGACTAATTTGTTGATTACATCTGAAGCAGACCCAGCAGCCAAGCTCAATCTTATCTTCAAATACACATCATCATTTACTTGATAAATAAATCGTCCGCATTTTTGTGGAGATTAATGTGATAGAAGTTGGATTCTGAGTGCCCAATTGTTCCAAATCATATTTGGACTGTCTTATTTTCAGCTACAAGTGATCTCTGAGAATGTCAACACAGCGAAAGAGTCTTGAACTACTTAGCAAAAGCCAATGCGAGTAATATAATAGCAAAATCTCTGCATGCTTTTTTATAAAAAAATATCTTGCATTTTAATGTATGATATCATTAAGAACATAAAAAGTTATACTTTTATTTTCAGAGTCAAATTCCCATGCCCCGATTGAATTCATTGTGCAGATATATAAAGAGGAAGCATCGTGCCAAAGTCAATGCTAGATTTGATATACAGTAACAATGTTCTCATGTTTATTTATTCCTTTTGAATCTTTCGCATCGCTCTTATTATTTTCTCTATGCCATGAACTTTGGACAAAAATCAATTATAAAATTTCGATTTTCTCATACTCTGTCATCTTCTCTGTTCTCTCATCCCTATATCTTTTGCTCGTACCTGTAACCACTCTCTCAAACTCCCATAAGATTGTCTACCCTATATGTACACGCCCCACCTCCCAAGAACCTTCAATACTTAGAAGAGGATCAAGCTCCAAACCATTTTATTTGGCCGAGTAACTTACGACCTTTACCTCGAGAGTAAAAAGAAAAAGAAAAATGAACTTTAAGTCCTTTGTGCTTTATTGGCAGAAGGGGCCATTTCTCTTGGTTTGGGGGTGCTGCATGAGAAGAAGCTATCACGAGATGAAAACAAAGTGCTCTGGCTATATCACCTTCGTATCATTTCACTTGAAATTGTATTGCAGTAACTTCTCCCACCGAGTCACCAGAATGGATGGAATTGTTACATATATTTTCTAATATAGTGAGAGACTTGACTGGGAAGTGCCCACATATGCATGATTCACTTTTTTCAGGCTTAATCTAATATTTGAGCTTCTTGGCGCCCAACTAGCCTCTGCCTACATTGAGACTGTAAAATCATCAACACAAGGTGAACTGTTTTTCATTGTTTTTAAAAAAAACAAAATCAACTGTGTTTCACTTTACCCGGTAGCAGTAAAGAAAGCATTAAAGAAAGAGGATGAACCCATTTATATGGCTGCAGCGCAGGCAATGTTTATATCGATATACTGTAGAGACTGATTTTCCGAGACTATGCTATCAAGATAGCTCCATTGCTAGTGCTTCTTTGTCTCTATTTCTGCCACGGTGTTTAGCTTGTTTCTTTCACTCCCACCGAATTACAAACCACCCCATTGCTTACAAGGATATAGCTTTCTCTCTATTTCCCTGCAACAAAGGCTTCCACAGTCTAAACTGGGAGAAAGATGTTTGCGGGTGGGCATATGGCAGAGAGTGTTGCAAGAAATGATGGTGGTCCCTTCACAAAGCAGCTCACTGGGAGAGACAGCTCGAGCACCTCTAGGAGATGGGGGAGGAGAAGGATCCCAGAGAGCAGCTTGAAGCAGATGGAAGATCTGAACTTCGTTTCCAAAAATGGGTTGGCGATGAGCAAGAGAGTGCTGGTGGTGGTTGATCATTCTAGCACTTCCAAGCAAGCCGTGATGTGGGCACTTACTCACGTAACCAACGAAGGGGACTTGCTCACCTTGTTTGAGGTCATCTCCCCACACAAGGCGCAGAAAAAACCAGTTCTCGCTGACTCTTCTCCTCACCTTGCCAGCTCCTTTGAGTCCCTATGCAAAGCTTGTCGACCAGAGGTAACATGATCACACTAATATGCATGGAACGAAGTAATTAGATTTTCTCGTACATAACTAAGTATTTGTTTTCTCGTTAATAATTTGCATGTCAATCGAACATTTATCGTGTTGGTTTCTGTTCATAGCACTGCCCAGTGTATCACTTTTCCTTGTGTTTTTTTCACATTTAAGGTGGAAGTTGAAGCTCTGGTGGTACAAGGGCCCAAACTGACCACCGTTCTTAGCCAAGTTAAGAAGCTGGAAGCTGCTGTTTTAGTCTTGGGTCAGAAAAACCTTCTGCTTTAAGTTGGTAGGTGTCTTGTCGTCCCATATAAATCTGCCTAACGTATTGCTTGATTCTCATTCTCCATCAAACTTATACAAGATTCATACTGGCCTTTTGAAGTTTAATTCCGAGTGATAGTGATGAATTTGTGGAGAGCTGCATCAGCAAAGCAGCATGCTTGACCATGGCTGTTCGGAAGCAGAGTGGAGGACTTGGTGGCTACTTGGTTAGCACTAGATGGAAGAAAAACTTCTGGTTGTTAGCTTAGAATGGAAAAACCATTTGTGTTCAGAACAGAGATTCGTTAGATAGAACAACTTCTACGTCTACATTTCTTCCATAATCGTGAAGTAATCGTCCAAATGAACTTGTGGAAACCTCCTGTCAATGACTATTCCGTGTTCATAGATCAGCGTAGTTTTTCAACAGATGTCTATGAAATATATCTGAAGGGTCTTTCTTTCGGAAATGATTGGTCCATATTGATCCGCCTAAGATTGTCCGCTTCAAATGGTAGCCAGATGAATCCACCGACAGAGAGTTTCCTAGTTCCTATTGATTAGTGTGAAATTGCAAAATCCAAAAGGTCTAGAACAAACCAATTCTTGGAAGTGTCTACAAAAATGGTATAAATGACAAAAATTATAGCACTACCCCACCATTTCGGCATTGAACTCATTAACCATTATCGCGCCACATTTCTGTAAATCTTATCGTCCATTGTGGCAATGCCGAGAAAATTGAGTGTTTTTTATCTTGCAGAGAGACTTCTACAATTTCCCGCCTGCTGAAACAGCAGCAGAAAATGTGGGAAGATGGGCATCTTACCCAATTGCAAAAACACCACCCCAATCGTTAACACTTGTTGTCTACAATTACGGCGAAAGTTATATGCGCAAAAAGTAATGTGTATAAAACAAGTATCAGTTAAGTATAAACTAAAAGCTCACTTATAACTTCCCCAAGTAGATAATTACGCTCTCACCGGAACATGTCAAAATAGAGAAGGGTAAATAAAATCCCGCCTTCTAAGCTAAACGGGCTAAAGCCAATTTAGCTCATCTATATCTTAAACTTTATCATCTAGTTTGTCATTTACAAGAGGCAGCATTTCCATAAGACTGCGAGGGGTACGCGGAGTTCGAGGAGTTATTGGTGTTCCAGGGGGCTGTTGTGCTAACATATGTCTCACATACCCATAGAATGTGCAGCCGAGAAGTGTAATCCCACATCCAAATGCGTTAAGTGCAGGAATTGGGTTCCTAAAGATAAGCCACGAAACCATTACGGCCACTGCAACCTGCATGAGACAACCAAAAATTCAAATGAAATACTCCCTCATTTCTTAACATGTACAAACATACGGGAAACTTTGGGCAGGCACTGTTACAGCTATTAATCACAGCACCTACCATAATGAATCAAGTTCAAAAAACACATTATCATCCATGTAGGCCATGCATAAGGTAACTGAATTGATGTTTCACGGATTTCAACACACAACAGGAGTGACTTTCAAAGTATCACAAAGATCCATATTGAAAAAGGTATGAATAGAAAGAGGGGTGTTTGATACCTTCAGATTACCAGCAACATTGAAAGTCACTGCAGTTGTAGAATGGATCACATAGAAGATAGAAAAATTGAGACAAAAGGCTAAAATTCCTGAACTGAAAATTATGAGCAGGGACGAGTTAATTGACTGATGAGTATAAAGCCATGTTAAGACCCCTGGACCTTCAAGTACCATAGCTGGAATCGCCAGTATCATGGTTGCACAAGGGGCCATGTAGTAGACAGTATTTATACTGCAAAACAAAAAAAAGACATTGTAAGAATGAACAGGAGCAACATATTGGTCATCACACTACCTAAAAACAAAATGAAAACTTCTTACTATTAAAACTAAGTAAAAGACCGCAATATAATTCTCAAAAACATATCAAGACAAAGCACTAATTTAAAAACACATTTACAATGTTCTTGATAATTCCTACAAATTACTGATGTAAACAAGAAAAAGGAAACTTCAGTTTTGTTACTTGAAGTGCTCAGAGGTTCAACTTTGCTTAAAGAACTTGATTCTGGCTACATAATTTTTTCCATTATGAACTTTATATAGTTATAATAGAAGAAAAAATCACCTTCCAATATCAACAGCGATTACCTCCTTAATCTATAAATACATGCATAAACTAAGCCAAGTGTATACCAGAATGCAACTCTAAATCTTAAGTTCACGACACAACCAGAGCGCCTAAAGCAACTCAGAAAAGTCCAAAACTTGTCTAACAGGAAGCCGTAGGTGAAACAGGTGCCTGAAAAGGTACTTCAAGGCAACCACTCTTTTCAAGAGACACTAAAACACTTTCCATCTCTAAGTAGAAAACAAAAACAGATGAAGGCATTATCTAGTACTAAAAACCTAGACAAACTAATTACCTGTCAAACTTATATCCATGTAACAATGCCTCTGCAAGGATGGTTTTTGTAGATGTTGCAAGGCAACCAAATAGTGCTGCAAAAAATCCAAATACATTGAAACTAAGCTCTGTAACAGATGTAAGAACTATTCCCCCCACAATGGGTATCAAAGATGTCCAGATTCGCCAGTCAAAGTACTTCCTCCACACCAGCCACTGCAATACCACTGGAATGAATAACAAAAATCAGGAGAACGGTTATAGTTGGGTGAGATAAAAGTTTAGAAGGCTTTTGAAAGATTCAATTGAATTTAAATTTTGATAAATGTATAAGACAAAAATGCAACTGACAAACAATTTACCATGATTAAATACTCACAGATAGAAAGGTATACTTTCTAACATTAATGATGATAGTGAAAAAACATCTATAAATTAGGGCTACTCGCATACCAGCAAATTGTTTTGTTGTTAACAACTCCATATATCCATACCTTATAAACTAACATTTACTAGTTGTATTTGCAATTTCAAAGGAAAAACCAGAATAATCAGTAAAAACCTGTAGTTGCTGGAGTGAAGGATTTTATTGTCTGCATAAAAGACACTGGGATGAACCGCAAGCTCACATTTCCCAAGACAATATTGATGCAGAACACAAATGACATAGGGAATATTCTTCTCCATCGATCTTCAGGCTCAACCTCAATCAAAGGTTTAACCTTAAAAACTACGATAACCAAGTGCGCTCCAATAGCAGAACATATGAAGTGAACGCATGAAACCGTCAATGGAAACGTGAAATCCAATTTCTGTCCAAAACGCACAGAAAATTAGTCTCACCGTTCCAAACCATCCTTCTTAGAAACACATCAAAAGGAACAATTACCAATGAACGAAATGGATTCATGATCACATAGAACCATTAAACCATTCGAAACATTCAAATACAAAATTACAAAATGCAACAAAGATATCAATCAAAAAAGGAAGAGCGTGGTGTAATACAAAGGAGGAACAGATCTATTACGTAGCAGACATATTTAATCAAAACCCAGGTTGTTACTAGAATCAAGAATCAAAATACAAAACTTCACCAGTGACTCCAGTCTCCAAACTATCAAACATACTTAAGCTAAGCAACAACACATTGCCGAAACGATTCCCAAAAAAGGTTAAAAATAAAAAATCTAACAATCCTGAAGCCTATTGCGACAACTGTTCAAAATAAAGCAGCATCTAGCCACCAATATTTCAAAAAAAAAAAATCAACGGACCAATTGACATAAATACCACACATCATGGTATTCGCATAAAAAAAATTAACCCGACTGTCAATTCCAAGCAAAAGCAGCCACCTTTCACCCGCAAAAGCAGATTCAACGACTGGACACGACAATTCAAACAACCCTTCACCACATAAAAACCCAAAACCCAACAAAAAAAAAAACAATAGAAACAAACCTGAAAGATCCACTTGTTGGTAATGATCACCGTGACATTGAACGCCCACCATTGGAGGATGGCGAGAAGAGACCGGAACACGCTCCACCACGCCCGCGCCTCCTCCATCGATCCAAGCATCCTCACCAATCCCCACCCACGCCGCCTCCTCCACCCACCCACTTAACAACCTCCAAGGCAAATGATATGTATACAAGAAAACGCACAGCAAAAAAAAAAAAAAGAGGATTGGTGAGAGAAACGGAATGGGGGATGGGAGTAGCAACGGATCTCTATTCCTCCAGAGGACTTTTGGAAGGAAGCTCGACACTCTTTGTGCTTCTTCTTCTGCTTCAAGACACCGATTCCATCCGAGCACTGGAGCATCGCAAAAGACTCCATTTTTATTGCGCTTCATGAGGGTTGGGTTTGAATTGGGTAAATCGGATCTTGGTTGGATTTTGGTTTTCCCATTTTCCAAGACAAACCGGTTTTTATTTTGCCAACAAAAAAAATGTTAAGATATATCTATATTTACACTCTTAATTTCATTATTATTTAATTATAGATTTATATGAACGTTAAATTTATTAAAATTCATATTCTCTAATAAGTATTAATTCAAAAGCACCTGTTAATTCTAGTTATTTCTCATTAATATAGCCTTTTGTCTAATATTAGCTTATTTTTCACTCTTCATACAAAATCAAGATAGGTACATTCATTTCTGTTTTTTGTTAATTTTAATATATATATATATATATATGTGATTGGTGTTTAATTTTAAAATTTTAAATTAAGTACCAATATAATATATGTATTAAAATTAACTAAAAATAAAAATTAATGTATCTAGTATTGACTTTGCATTTTAAATTAAAATATATATTTTTAAACCGAAATCTTCCTATATAATTCGAACAAGTTAAAAATATAGATCAATTGTATTAAAAATCTATAATTAATCTTTTATTAAACACAATGAAAAACTCTTTAGATATAAAAGTCAATAAGGTCTATTTGATTAACATAAAAATAATATAAATAAAAATATAATATAAAATAAAAATATAATAAAATAAAACAACATTAAAATTTTAAAATTTTTTGTATATTTGAATAATATGAAAATAAGATAAAATTAAAATATTTCTTCTCAAATATATGTCTCCCAATTTTTTTTCAACTTTTTTATTTTTTATAAGAAAATATTATTTTGTAATATTTTTACAAAAATTACTTTGACCAAAATTAAATTTTATTTTGATTAAATTTCAAAACATATAAGTAAAATAAAATTTGTGACTATCAAATTTTAGATTTTTTGTGCAATTTCAAAGCAACCAAACATACCTAAAATTTTTAATCTTTAAAATATTTAATTCTTTTATAAAAAATAATTAAAATAAACTTTAAATATGCCCACTGTATTTAATGGTCTTCGACTAGTCCGAAGATATATATATATATATATATATATATATATATGTATATATATATATATATATATATATATATACAAACAAATATATATTATATAATGATATATAAGATAATTTAATAAGGGATACATATATATGTATATATCTAATATATATTATAACAATATGGATTTGTTAACTCCTATCGTGTGTTTTGATATTCTATCACATAATATTAATTATGACCTTATAAATCTCACCACATATAATATATTTTCTCCTTCTTTTTTATCCACCATTTTCTCATTTAATTTTTAATTGCTCAAAACTCTTTATTTATATCTCTTTACACAGAATTCAATATTAACCAATATTTATATTTAGCTTATTTAAAATAAGTATTTTTAATTAATTAAACAATATTAACAAGTATTCGCTCTTAGTTGTTTAAAACACATATTTTTAACTAATTAATTATTATTATTTAAAATTTAATTAAAAAAGTCTCCATATAATTTTTATTTTGCTATTTTCAAATTGATTTCGATAAACAAGTTATTTTTAAACATATTTGAAAAATGTGTTTACAATTAAATATTTATTTACATTTGAATTTCAAATATCTCTATACTTCTTCATATTTTATTAATTAAATTAAAATATATTGTACATTGAACATAATATTTAAGTGTAATTTTGATAATTAAAAATTAATGCCATTTGAAAGTTTGAATCTTTTTTGTATAAGATAATTTACATTAGATATTTACTTTAAATAGTTAGCTTTAACCTTTACAAGATGATATTTGTCAAGAATTTTTAATTTAGAATTTGTATATATTTTTTACTAAATTTTCATATTATAAAATTATTGTATATTTATTTATCAAATTTTATTATATTTGACGTCCGTCCCCAGTTGGAGCCGGGCCGAGTACGTTACTCGAAGTGGAACCAATCCATATTTCATCTTCGTGGGCTAACCGGTCAAGTCCAATGATCGGATATTCGGAAAAAATTCGCACATATTTTACTGCCCAAAGATCTAAATATTATACCTTAGGATTTCGGAAATGGGCTTTGATTTTTGATTGTCTTACACCTGCACATAATTTAATGTCTACATCCAAATCAAAATATCTAGAATATAGTTAAAATATTTGATCCAAAACAAGTGTATATTTCTTCAACACGTCTAAACAAAATGGGACGTGTTTTGCATGGTTCAATAGATTAAGGAGTCTGCACAACCTGGGAGGCTTAATTTCTTCTTCTTGGGTGCAAATTACTGCAGTGCTACAAAGGTACGTAAAGATGCAGTAGGTACAGTAAAAATTACCTTTTATTTCCTTTGATATATAAACGGAATATCATCAATATTTGCAAATAAGCTTCAATACTTGTTTTATGGGGGCGTGATATATATTCAGTGCGGTCTCCCTTGACTGCTGTGGTTGGAGGAAAATTGCAAGAAATGTGATGGAAGTTTGAGGAAGAAAATGGAAGAAGACCTAAATCAACGCAACTTGGACAATAATTCCTTTCTACGTATTCAGATTTCAGATCCAAAGAACTACCTGCTAAACAACGTGAATTTTAAGGCGGTTTTATATTCTTCATAAAAGATTAATATTTAATGGCTTTTTCTTAATGATCCAATGGGACTTGGCCAAACATGAGCCGTGCCATTTGTAAACTTGTCAAGATGGAGTAAATGGTGCCCACCTAATAAACTTGTCAAGATTGAGGTGAAGTCAAGAGCTTGCCCACCTATTAATATATGCATTTCAATACCCGCTAAATGTGATCTACCTCTGTGCTTCCTGGTACGCAAAAGAAGGGAGATAGTCAATAAGCTTAAAGACCTTTCTCAGTGCGAAGAGTATATATTAGGCCAACTATAGCTGCAATATTAATTAATAAGTACTGTTTAGTACTGCTTAATGAACGTCCTTTAATTATTCTTTAATTAAACATGTTTATGAGCTATTATAACCTGTAAAAGATGACAAAAAACAGTGGTAGTAGTTCAACTGACCATACATCAAAATGTGGTATTTGGTCCCATTTTTACTATTTTTTATCATTTTTTCTAGAAAAAAGTTCAATATAAATACAAATCTAATTTTCGATGTACCAAATTTGTTATTAAAAATTTAAAATTTAAAACTTTAGGTAATTACACCAGGTCAAGTAGACATAAGATCCAGCTGTCTTTATTTGTCATCAAGTATTATTTAACTTTAAATAGAACTTTTTCTTGGAATGGAGGATTTGAATAAGAGGAAGGTTCATATCAGTGAACCGAACCAGGCTCGGCTCAGGCGCTCAACCAGCGAGCATGGGCCCATACACAGTGGGTCCACATAAATGCGGGGCCCAACTCCTGATGTGGCATAGCAGCTTTGAAAGAGTCTAGAGGAGGGGCCATCAACCGTCAAAAAAGGGCAAAAGAGTCATAACAACATCCAACGCCTCAAACCTTCCAATCCCCGCCCTCCTTCCCGCCTTCCCGTCCACGTTCATCTCCTCCACCCTTATCCTACCCCCAAAACCACCTCCACCGACGTCGCCGGCGTCGCCGTCGCCACCGCCGCACCATGAACACATCTTCTCCTTCACTCCTACTCTGCTCCCATTACTTCGTCGACGCAACTTGTTGAGAGCAAACCCGACTGCCGACCATGGACGTCTCCACTTGCCAGTCCGGCGAGCAGCCCTCCATCTCAAAATGCAAGAAGAAACGTAAAAGAGGCTTGTTTGAAGTGAGCTCTTCCTCATCCTCCTCCTCTTCCGCCTCCCCCTCCTCCTCCTCCTCGTCGATAAGGGCAGCGGTGACGTCATGGGGTGACCGGTCCCTAGCCGACGCCGACCCGGAGCTCCAGACCATCATGGATGAGGAGAAGCAGCGGCAGTTCAAGGGGGTGGAGTTGATCGCGTCGGAGAACTTTGTGTGCCGCGCCGTCCTCGACGCCCTCGGCAGCCACCTGACCAACAAGTACTCGGAGGGGGTGCCCGGTGCCCGCTACTACGGCGGCAACCAGTTCATCGACCAGATCGAGCTGCTTTGCTGCGAGCGGGCCCTGAAAGCCTTCGACTTGGATCCCCATCGGTGGGGTGTCAATGTGCAGCCTTACTCATGCACCTCGGCCAGCTTTGCCGTTTACACGGCGTTGCTGCTGCCCAAAGATCGGATTTTGGGGCTCGACTTGCCGTCGGGCGGGCATCTGAGTCATGGGTACTATACGCCTGGTGGGAAGAAGGTGTCGGCCGCTTCTATCTTCTTTGAGAGTTTGCCATACAAGGTGAATCCTCAGACTGGGTACATTGACTACGAAAGGTTGGAGGAGAAGGCCATGGATTACCGGCCCAAGATCCTGATCTGTGGGGGCAGCTCCTACCCGCGGGATTGGGACTTTGCGAGGTTTAGGAGGATCGCCGACAAATGCAAGGCTGTTCTGATGTGTGACATGGCGCAGATCAGCGGTCTGGTGGCTGCCAAGGTAGGCCCTTTCTGTATAATTTTGTTGAATCTTGCTCATAAGTTGCAGTTTAATATTAGATGATTATCAAATATACGTGTCTCTAGTTATTGCAATTGATCATGTCTTTAGATCGATATACCTTTTCTAAATTTGCAGGAGTCTCCTAGTCCTTTTGATTTTTGCGACATCGTTACATCAACTACCCACAAGAGTCTTCGTGGTCCGAGAGGAGGCGTTGTCTTTTACAGGAAGGGAGCGAAGCCAAAACAATATAGGTCGGGCTTATGTCGAGGAGATGAAAACGAGAACTATGATTTTGAAGAGAGGATAAATTTTGCTGTCTTCCCATCATTACAAGGTGGACCTCATAACAACCACATTGCGGCATTAGCAGTTGCTTTCAAGCAGGTAGCCACGCCGGAATATAAAGTGTATATGCAGCAGGTCAAGAAAAATGCTCGAGCTTTGGCATCTTCGTTGCTGAGAAGAAACTGCAGATTGGTAACTGGAGGCACAGACAATCATTTGCTACTTTGGGATTTAAGAAGTCTGGGTTTATCAGGTAGGTTCAATATGAAAGTTTGATTGTTTTCATTACATGTCTGTCTGTTTCATGTTTTTGCCATTGATTTGAACCTGTATTAATATTTTTTGGCTTCCTCTGTTTACAGGTAAAAATTTCGAGAAAGTCTGTGAATTCTGCCAGATAACTCTGAACAAAACTGCTATCTATGGTGGGAATGGTGCCATATCGTCCGGTGGTGTTAGAATTGGTAAGTTTATCTGCTTACTTAGCTAATTTAATCTAATTTATTTCGACGGTGCTTTTGGAATTGGAGATCTTTATGCAGGTTATGGTCCTCGATTGTTCAGGTACGCCAGCAATGACATCAAGAGGTTGTCTAGAAAGCGATTTTGAAACAATTGCTGATTTTCTTCTCAAAGCTGCACAAATAACAAGTGCCATCCAGCAGGAACATGGCAAATTACAAGACTTCATCAAACGTCTACAGGACAACAAAGATGCAGCTGATCTTCGGAATCGCGTTGAGGACTTTGCTTCCCAATTTGCAATGCCGGCTTTCGAGAATTAAAGGGCTAATGCTCAGCAGCAGAACAATTATTTTTATTTATTTTCTTTTTTGATAGTTTGAAATTACGATAGTTTTTCGTGTATAGATTAAGTTACTAAAATAGATGGAGTTTTTGTATCTCTTTTCGAGCTTGAGAAAGGAATGATTTTTGTATAAACACTGCAAGTATACCAATCTGCCCACGTATACAACTGTTGTAAAAAGAATAGGTGTTGCTCTTTTATACGATGGAAATAAGTTTCTCTGCTACTTTGAAATTGATTGTTTGTATGGGAAAAGACTGGTTGTCATTTGATCTTCTTTGTATTTCGTGATTGTTTCTTTGAATATCTCGACTCAAAGTAGTAGTGTCTGGAGCGAGGATGTGAACAAGTGATGCCGGCAAACATACTTCTCTTCTGCGACCTTTAATCACAATGTATTAATTCGCGTTTCTGTAGGCTTCTGCACTTGGTTTATGCCTATAAACTCTTAGGTCTCATCATCTGAAATTTTATATTATATATGAGCTACAGAGGATCATATAGTTACCATTTTTATTTGAAGCAATATGGTTGGTTTTATTACACCAAATTACACAGATAAATATAAAAATAAATAATTAAAGTATTTATAGATATTCAAATCAATTTTATATTTTTAATCATTTCATCTTAATAATTGAAATAATTGTAATATAATTTAATTTTAAAATATCTTTAAACTAGTAATTTTTAAAAACCTAAAATCAAATCATATTAATGTCAAAAAATAAAATCTTAACAACTACTTAGATATAAACTCTATTATGAACAACTCGATAAAAAATTAAATTAAAAATGTAGCTCGTATAAGTTATATATGAAGTGCAGTTCACCTTAATTTTTTTATAAAAAAATTATATGTAGCACTTACAGATACAGTGAAGAGAGCCACCAGCAACTTGGCAACAAAATGGTATGATATGCGACGAATTTCTCATTCAATGCGCCACTCGGGGTTTCGTTCTTTTACTACTGTCAAGCTTTGCATCAGATAAAAGCTGGTATGATGAGCTTTTAAAAAGAAAATATGAAAGCTTGTATAGAAGGCGAAACATTTCAGCATCATCATCCGATGATCTGGGTCTAATATCTTTTCCACCGTAAATTAATGAGATTTTGTAGCCATGATCAAACGCCCTCTCTTTTGATTTTCCGCCATTTCATTGTACCTTATAAATTAAAATCGTTTCCCCTCCAAACATTGATAGAAATCTGAGATTCTGATTACCGACGCATCTAAAGCAATGCTCTGGCCGGAGTGGTGCAAAGAGGTTGAGAAATGAATAGTCAGAAGTAACACCGGCCAGCTGTGTACTTAAAAGTGGCCAACACATGAACTACTCTAAATAAAAACAGTCAGGAAGATGGTCTGCTGAAAAAGAAAGCAGATAGAGTGAAAATGATATCTTCCAGGTCTCTAGCTGAAAAGCTGCATCACCAAAGAGCAGACAATTTAGGAAGCTATAATAATGGCCATAAAATGATAAAACTGCATCCTTACCAGAGCAGCAGCAGCAGACAAAAGCTTCCGCACTCAACTTTGCTCTCCAACGACGCCTACTGTTCGGTTCTTTGCTCAGGCCGAAATGATTGGCCAAACATTTTTACTCGGGACATTACCCTTGCACGTAGTGCAAATTTCTTTCGCGGTTTATGAACCACAATTATTTGGTGTAGTCAATAAAATTTTTAAAAATTAGTATCATTGTTTCAGCAATATTTTTTCATCGGCTATATTAAATATAAATCTTAAATTATAATGATGATTAGATGATAAGAATAATCGTATCCAAGTCACAAAAAAATAGTCATGTGATCTGCGAAAGATAGAAACTGATATTGTTATATATCAGCTGTTGTTGATACTACACAATCTCAAAAAAATTATACAAACAATAATACACTTCATACTTGTGAGAAGTATAAAATGAAAGAGCGGGAAAACAAGATCATTGTAAGAAACACAAAATATCGATTTGAAGAGGTAATAATAAGGGAAGAATAGATTAACCATTATTGCCAGCAGAGTTAACAATGACTGAGTAACAGCTCTGGGAGAAAAAATGACCAGGCAAAATACTGACTTAATAATATATAAAGTTAATACTTTCATATTTTGTTATGCCTAGATGTTTAATTTTTTATGATAAAGACGAAAATTTTGTGTTAAATTATCAAGAATCCCCAAAGAAATATTTTAAACCTCAAACACAAGGCTTGACTTGTATTTTTTTTAAAAGAAGATCGTTTTCTCCCATCAATTTCTAGCAAAACTAGATCATTGTCTTTTCTTGTACAGCTAAAACGCTTAATACACCATGAAATAACAAGGTTTGAAATATGTCAGCCTATAAATTACTAGCTTTGTTCTAATTTAGTACACATTTACCCACTTGTCTCGACAAAAGAAAATACAAAAATTTACTGGTTGACCATTCAATACGACTTAACATACTATTGTGTCATTTAAGTGACAGTAGAAACAGAGATATCCTCAATGATTCCTCTCCCGTCGGTGGCGTCAAAGAAAAAGAAGTTCTTCAGAGGATCACCCTTACCTGATATGGCTTTTATAACTTCCTGAAAATTCATGCCAAAGAATCAGTAAATTATATCCATTTAACATGTTTCCCAATATTATCATATCCTCAACAATAATATTGGTCCATCAAAATTTCACCAAGTTCAAGTCCGATATAGTCATTGTGGATACTAAAATAATGCACCGCTGATTGGCTACCTTTTCTTATCCGTTATGGAGCATCCTCGTGAATTGACATTCATTTTTCGTCACTACTTCCCATTGCTAGCTTAGTCCCAATTATTTTCTAATTCCCTACTGAAGCTCTCAAATTCAGCCAAAACCTAAGTATTTTAGAAGCTTTTCAAAAAGTAGACACAGGAAGACAGGTTAAAGGTACTACACTTATTCCAACCAATGTTCTACAAAAGACTGACCCACCATTCTCCTTGGCTTTCAACTTGATACATTGATGTTATCGATACTTGATTATTCATAAATTACTGAAAAAGGAAATTTCAAAATAAATAGCTTACCTGCCCAAGAATCCCTCCTATAATTGCACAAACAGCGGGGTGTTCTTTTGTGTTGACCAGAAGCCTCTCAATAAGAGTCTCTGGAACACGTGTCTCTCTCATTGACTGTATTGTTACTCATAAGTCTCAGACAACTCTAAACTTAACATACTTGGTTTGAAGATATTCTAACTTGATAACAATACAACCATATCACGGATTACCTGTGCTTCACAAAGTTCCTTTCGAAGTTCTAAAATACTTGGAAGATCAGCAATTGATGTTTCACACGGATCGCGCTCCATAGCTGATTCAAATTTCGATTACTGCATTAAGTCAGACAGGCAATTTCACAACTCAATCTGTACAGTTCAATTAAATAACTATAATAATATAGAATATAATGGCAACAATGTTAGGCACGCTCTTCTTCCCTTGTTCTAATATTTTTACTAGGTATACCAGGAAATGTATGTCTTCTTTTGATTGATCTCTAAATTTGGAATTCCACATATATTAATACGAATCTATAACAAACATGGGAGGAAAACGGGCTGTATGAAATGCATCATAAACATGGCGAGCCTAAGTGCAACTGTTTCTTCTCATTTCATTCTAGAATCTATAGAACCAGCAATTAAATATTTCCACTAACAAAATCTTCTGTGGATTACAAATCCTTTACATAACGTGCACCTTAATGATGAGAATCATAGATCAATCTGGTATAATATGTAAACAAATCTGTTGAATGACTATACCCGTTAGGGTAGTAGGTTAAGGAAAATAAGCCCATTACCATTAGTCCCATTAGGGTTATCAAAAGTCTTTAGCAATGCAATTTGAGATCATCAAGGAATAAAAAAGTAGTAGTTTATATTAGTTGTCCTCTGTTCCTCCCATCACAATTCAAGGAGGAAGGAAAACCCTAAATTCTGCCAAACAACTTACCCCAATTCCAAAATTCTACTTTCACAATTTCTTCAATTTATAGCCAATTTGATAGATCTTCCAAACATATGGTCTATTAGAGTCATAGTCAAAGTTTGAATTATCGTATCTCGATTTTTCTTTGGAAGGTCAAAAGTAAGAGATCTTGGAGAGATTCGGAAGAATTCTAGGAGAGAATCGGAAGAATTCTCGGAGAGATTGAATGCTTAAAGAATTATTATAAAAAAATTTATAGCTAAAAACCCTCAATCACATTCTAGTTTAATTGACAAATAAAACTAACGACCCACTGCAATATAAACATATAAGAAAACATATAAACTAATAATGATACAATATAATATAACTTTACATAACAAATATCATCAAATGATTTTATTGATATACGAACACAAGTAAAAATAACAAAATAAGAACAACTTCAAAGATATATTAAAAAAATAAATAAACTACCCTCCATACTTGCATAGATTAATATTATTTACTAATAAATTAGAATAAGACAAAATAATTAAATTAAAAAAATTAAACAAATTTAAATCTACATGAAAGACATTACAATTTAATTTAAATAAATGAGATACGTCAAGAACATAATAAATTAAATAAATCAAATAAAAACAATACAAAAATTAAATAAATTAAGAATAGTTAATAATAAAATAATAATAATAACATTCCCTACCCCCACCCTCCGCCTCTTCGTACTACACCCTCCACTCCCTCCTTTCCATCACTTCCCCCATAGACTTTCACATTCTCAGAAAATCTGAAATTTCACTTGAAAATCACGAGATTTGTCCGAGAATACAGTGAGACTGGCAAATTGTCATCTCTGCAAGAGATATGTCTTGGACCCTTGCCGAGACCGAGTTCTCACCGGAATTTTGCCGAGATCCGGCAAGATTGTAAACCATGACTCATAGTAACTAGTAACATTTCTTTGAGAAAATGCACTTGCTAGCAGCTAAAATTATAAACTGTTAACATTACAAACTGAAGATCTTTTGTTGTTGACAAATAAACACTGCTAACCTCGCATAGCAAAGTACAGTTTTGACACATTTCTAGGAAGACTTTTCCAAGGAATTCCAATTGCTTCCTGCCAATAGAAGAAGGTGACATGAATCAGGAGAGGCCATAAAATAAAATGTTGAAAACTGGTTCTGCATTTCTAAGCAAAGATGTGTTCGTACTTAATGCAAAATCACTGTCAGTCAATTAATTAATAACAATACAATATTTCTCTAAAGTTTTTAAGGCCAGGACTTAGTAGAAGCATTAAATCGCAGATAGTCCAGTAACTAGACATTCTTCTTTCTTGCAACACAAACATTCCTATCTTCCAACCAAATTTACCACAAGCTCAACAATTCACCAACCAAATAGTTGAACAAACAATATCAGACTTGATGACTAATAACCTTACCTCAAAACTTGGATAAAGCAATTTGCATTCAACAGCATCCTCTCCATTTTTCTGAAATTAATACAGAAAACAATAAAAATGTGAGTTACCATCTTTACATTATACATATCACCTTTCCAGATTAAGTTCCTAAAGGGATCAACATAGTAAATTAGGCTAAGGTTCAGTTTCTGCATATATATTGTCATTGGAAAGAAACAAGGCATTCCCATCAAGACTATGCCATTTCCCCAAACCAAGGCAACTGTGTAAAAAATCAATCAAATTAATATATACGAGGACCGGCAGTGTTGACCAGTAATGAAAGTTGGCAAATAATGGGCTGCAGAAGCTAGTTAATCAAGTGCAAATTCTCATTATAACTGATTCAGTGACTAAAGCTTACTACTATTTCCCATTGTTGGAGGGAAAGATGGCAGGAGTTAACTGTACATTAGCTTAAAATCATAGGTAGCATTCAAATAGTATTAAGAATCCAAACCTATATCTATAAAAAATGCTTGGAAACAAACCTTTGTGAAAGTGTAGTTCTGTAAATCTGCAAATATTTCTCCGCATAGGTCTCTGCAAGTAACTGTGTAAAGGAATCCTTTTTGGTCTTTTCCGGCATTTTTCATTCACTAAATTCTGAGCAAAACAGTGTATAACCATCATCATGCAGCTAACATTGGCATATTGATATCACTATATGAAAATATTAGCGCCAAAGAACATGTACATTCAGGGAAGTATGAATGCAATATAACTAATAATTGGTTTAGTATTTATGGAACTCAGAAATCTAACAATGACCAAGATCACACAGATATTCTATTAGCCAATACTTACTTTGGTCATAAATGAGCAGTTGCTGATAATAATAGCATCAAACTTGTCAAAGAATGTTCCATCAAAGCTTGCTAAGTCACCTGGTATAAGTTATTGGATAAAATTAAAAAACAATCAATAGAGTTAAAGAGTAAAGACCGACGGGAATCATGATTTAATCCAAAATGTTGGTAGTGGCATATGTGTGATTTTGTATCTATTGCATCATGAACTACACATTCTTCTAATAACTGATCAATTAACATTTTCTTGGTCGATAAAGTAAGAAATCTTGATAATAAAGAAAAAGTATTGTGACATTCGCATACCTTTTTCAGTAGATACACGAACCATCAGATTAAAATCTTTCAAAGAGTCACAACAAACTTCAGCTAGAGATTTTCCATGATATGTCTCCTTGTCTGGAGGAATCAAGAAGTTAGCCCAAAGGGACTCCTCCGTGACCATACGGTCATCCATCAAGGTTAAACTCCCAACTCCAGCTAGCACAATGTTTTTGGAGAACTACAACAACAGTTTTTACAGCAAAGAGAAATGAGTAAGGTTAATAGATGCACAATGTTTAGTTGCAATAGATGCTATCCATAGAAAATTAATACCAACTAAAAATTAAAACCAACTTGTCTATAATATCCTCATTTTACCTCAGCAACAGTCCCATTGATACCGCTTACCAGGATGTGAGCTTTGCTTAGTCTGCAAAAGACAAATGACACTGTCAAGAAAAATGCAATTGAGCCGTGAAAACAGAAGATGATCTTAACCATTTTTTAAGGTATGATCATTAAAGTGCATCAACATGGAAACCATAACAGGCACAAAAAGTTTTCATAAACAGAAATTCTTCTTATAACAGCCTAACAAGGATAATTTGCAGCATGAGTGTTTCATTCCATCTGAGTTTGCTAGCTTCCGATGATTAAAATTTCTTAGCCTTAGATAAGGGCCAATCCATGATTAGAAAACCGTCAAAGTGCACCGCCATTATGGGACACAAAGAATCTCCAAAAATTTCTAGCTACCTTTGCAGGATTAAAAGTTAAGAATCTGAAGCAACAAAGACAATCGCATAAGAAGAAAGCTCCAGCTGCATAAATGTCACAATTTTTCATTTGTTACACCGAGCAAAATACCTACTAAACTTTCGCATACTTCCAAAGTTTCTACTTTTTTTTCTAAAACGAAAACAAATGAAAGTTCAGCCAGTAGTAAACAAGACATTATGAGAAACATGAGGGATGAGAACACTCCAAAATACCTTCTTTGGGCGTCTGCACCCCATACACGAATCTGCCGATCATAAAGCGCAGTTTCCTGCTCAGTCAACTCCTCACCGTCCATGTATACCCCCCACACTGCCTGCGAAAACAAACAAGCATCCCAAGGTTTAACAGACAAAACCCATTCTATTACTCGAATTTCCAACCCAAAAAAAAAAAGAATCCAAAATCAATCTAGATTTCCATGACCAACACAGTAAAAAAGCTACCGGGGGAAAAATCAACACAAATTCAACAAAAGGTTTCCAATGGTTGGCGAGAGAAAGAGCCTGTCACTCTGAACCAATCATGAACAACAGGTGTAAAAATCTAACCTTTATATCGCGTCCTCTTCCGCCGCCGCCGGTGGAGTTCCTGCTCGCCGGCGATGGATTGGCGGCGGGGGCTGATTGGCGTTAATGCAGTATGGAGAGCTGGGTCAGAATGCTCGAGTTCGAGTCCGACCTATCGACGTCCGAACCATTACGACCGAATTCGAAGAGCTAACCAATTATATTTGAGGAATATAATAACCCCGCCAATCAAACGTGGATAAAATTTTGGCCAATTAAATGTTAATAATTCATAATATAATGATATTTAGAGGCAAACACAAAACAAATCTAACATGTAACACCTTCTAATACAATTTGGTAATAACATGAACAAAACTGATTAGAATGATACATATTGACTATGAGTTTGTAACGCCCCGTTGTCACGTCCTTATAAGAAAACTGCGTCTTTTTTAGCTATTTTAATCGTCTAAAAGAATTATAATTTTTTATATGTAAAAATATTTAAAGATGAGCTGGTGATGATTTTTTTAACTTTTTTCCGCTCTAAAATTTGTTGATTAATATCAAAACATAGAAAAAAATAGAGTGAAAAAAATGAGAGAAAACATTTTCCTTTTTTTTTTGCATAAGCAATAGTTTGATAACTAACGCACACTTACTTTAGAAAGTCTCAAAATAACAAATAAATTGTAAAAATTAGCGCAAAGAAGTCAGAGAAAAAAGTACCACTAATCTCCCTATTATTTGTTAGAAATGTGAAGAAAACCAAACCTTTTAAGTGCATTTTCTCTATAAACAAAACAGGTGATGGATTTACATTTTTAGTCTCTTTATTATAATAAATAATGCGAGTAAGAAGTATGATTCAAAATTTTCATATTAGGATATTATTATTTAGAATATTTCTTCTTTTATTTTCTCACGATCCCCCTTGAACATGTTGAAAAAATTCTTAGAATGCTAAAATTGTAAACAAACAAACTCACTTTCCAAAATAATAGAAAAAAAGGAAAAAATGAAGGATTTCAAACTAGGAACCAAACTTCTTGGCTCCCAACATGACAAGCATTGACAATTCAACATTCTTAGTTGCCGAGCTTCCAACCATCCATTCATAAGACGATGACAAACAATGGTGTTCCTGTTCTTCTTCCTGAGAGGTCAGATTTTACAAAAATGAGAACATGGCAGTTTCCTATCGCCTATGACTGCAAAAATCCAGCAGCTTCTTCCTACCCTCCACAATCTCATCAAACAAGTCATCAACCTGGCCGGCAATGGCCTCAATGCCCCGACCAAGCCCTCCAAAGCAGGACTTCAGCCCCTCCACCCCCTCCCTAAACCTCCCCTCCCACTCCCCCTCCAACTGCCCCTGCCCCCTCCTCTCCACCTCCGCCTTCACCTCCTCCAACGCCGCCGCTGCCTTTCTGAACTCCTGCAGCAGTATCCTCGGCCGCCGCAGCTGCTCCACCCGATCCGCCTCCGCAGCCACCTTCCTCCGGACCCTGGCCGCCGACGCCATGAACCCGGCGCCCGAGTAGAAGCAGCCCTTTAGCTCTCCTTTGAGCGGGGGAGCCGGGCACGAACGAGACGAGGCCCCAGAGCAGGATGGTCAGGAGTAGAGAGCTCACGTTCCTCATCGCGTGCAGCATTCCTCGGAATCCATTGAAAGCGTTCAACCTGGGCTCCGCGACGGAGTCGAAACCGAGAGATAACGGGTCGATCCTTGTCTCCATTAGCACCCTGTTGTCCTCCTCCAAGCTTGTTGCTTCTCTGCAGCACACAGAGATAGCTCTCCCAATCTGTACATCACATTTGAACCATTGATTGACGAATGGGTAACAACGGCGGGCATTGTTCATGTTCTTCACAAAGATTGGTTCTTTATTTATGGGAATGTAAGAAATGGGGAATGATGATCGTGGATGCCAACCTCACGACAGACCGGCGGGCTCAAGCTCCGGTGGCCGGAGACAGAGGAGGGGATGTGGAGCCACGCGAGGTACTGGTGCTCGAGGCCGGCGAGGCCGGACTTGATCACGTGGCAGACCTCCCAAACTCTAGAGCTCTCGTCCATGTACTCGTCCAACCATTTGTCGCCGGCGGGGAGGTGGAGCTTCTGGACCAGGCCGATGAGGCGGGAGTGGACGGCACGGAGGAGGGCGATGACCCTTTGGAGGAACTGCGCCGACATGAAGCTTTGGGATTGGAACAGTCGGTCCAAATCGTCCAGGCCATGGGTGAGGAAAGAGTAGAAGCCATTGACGGTGGAGGAAGCATCCATGGAAGGAAGGAACGAGGTGATGATCAATCAGAATCAGATATGGAGAGGGGGGGCAAGCTAGATGAGGAGGAGGAAGAAGTAGGAGTTGGAAGTAGGAAGACCGTGACTTTTTGCTGTTACGTGAAAAGGATGGCTGGGAGCAATGATGGGTGTTTCCTGGAGGGGGAGAGGATGATGAACAATCTGTCATTGCCATCTCTGCACTTTGCAAACTCAAGCACAGACAGCTAGCTAATCTTCATGTCCGAATGAAGGAATGAAATATCTGCTACATTCCTCTTTGCCCTTTTTGCATCTTCCTTTCTCTCACACACACTTCACCTGCAATCTTCTGATCTCTGATTCTGATTCCTCCACTTTGATGTTGCTGGCAAGGAGGAAGCCTGCTGCCTCACCTGCTTCCTCTGTTCCTGCATTATCTCCCCCTGCTCTTTGCTCTTATATCTTATTCTTTGGTGGTAGTAGGCATGGTGGGGTGGGAAGAAGAGTAAGGAGCAATTGGAAGTGTGCATGGGGAGTTGGATGTTGATGAATCATGCTTGCTTTCATAGGAGTGTGCAAATGGGAAATTGGGGACTTGGAAGAGGAGGAACAAGTCGAGGAATTATGGAATTGGTTGGCTCAAGGGGGGTGCTTTGACTCATTTCACAATATGCGCATGGATTTTGTCATTGCAATTGTGGGATTTCCTTGTTTCAAGGTTAAACACTCCTCCCAAGCTAAGAATTACTTCCCTGTTTAAATTGTAGTTTACCCTTATCCCATTCATTTATATGGTAACCTCTTGTTTTCATCACCATGCAGAGGAGTTTCTTGCTCACATCTTTATCTCTATTGGTGTTAACAATATGGAGGGCAACAAATGGCTGCTACTTGTTAGATGGCACGACTATGGTCATTTGAATGTAAAAAGTAAGCATTTTAGAATGATTTCACACAAGTGTAATTTTGGGTTAGCAGCATCTTTTAGTGGAGGGCTTGATTATGTTTATTGCATAATAATGGGACTGGTACATATTCATTGTTAGATTCATTTCCTGCAGTCACGCCAATGACTATGATGAGTATAATTGACCCAAATGTTGGATTCAAACAAATCGGATGGTGAACTTCTTATGAAGATGATATCACGAATAATCGATTCTTGCAAAAAATTGCTTTGTAGCAAAAAGTTCGTCTAATGAGTCTAAAATCCATGCGCGAGCATAAACTTGTCTTTGTGTGCATAGAATTCATACTGTCACTTTGCCGATCACATTCTTACCTTCCACTCTGATGTTCATTGCACCACGACTACCCACCAACATATCGATACCACAGCTTTGAAATTATACTTCTTGTATCAAAACCTTTAGGGGTAATGTTTATTTAGTAAATATATGAATTATTATTGATAAAATAAGTGATTTTCGAGATGATAAGCCGGAAGAGATTGGTAACAATGTTGAACTTATAACAAGGATGATATTTAGGGGGAGAGGTGAAAATGAGTGAGGGAAGTTGCCTCTTTGTCACTTCACTTAGGGCCTCCACCCAGGAATTAATGGATGCATTATTAATGCTTTGCCCACTTATATGGGGGCAAATTTGCTTACCACTTAATTTTATGCCTTGGAGGGTGGGGCATCCTTTTGGTGAGGCTTTCCCAGTTGCCATGGCAAAAACTAATGTCTGCTTAGATAATATCATGGCCCAAGAAATGCAAATGAGTTGATGGTTGAATAGCTTGGAGGGCAATCAAAAGTGAAGGTGACCCAAATGTTTCCTCCATTCGGCCAATTCAAATGGGTGGACCCTGCATAGCTGAATTTTCTTTTCATGGGAGTAGCAATAATCTTGTATTACTGGGAGGGGACAAAGGAGATTTGGAGACTTGCCCACTTTTTGTTTGAGTCTAATTTATCGGTGTTTTGGTCTTGTGAGCATAAAATGTGATTAACGCTCGTGGGTTTTTGGAGAATGAGTGTGGAAAGGGAGAATATTGCCACCTTTTATATTCCTTTGATTTCTTAATAATATTTATAATTAACATTCTTCTTTACTCGACAAATCATAGCCTTTTAACAATATCCTAGGTTTTGGAATGGGCAACCGGCTTATATTATTTATCCATCTAATATGCTATTATTTTATTCATGAACAAGTTAATCAAGATTTAAGCGGCAGCTTTGTTACAGACCAAATTCATTTCTCAACAAGTCTATAGTAACAACAAATTTTCAGCATGAGAAAATTGTTGATATCATCAGATGAAGGCAAAAGAGTGTAAATCAAATATGTTGCTAAGTACTTAGCCTTTGATGACTAATATTTTTACACATTAATTTAAGAAATTCATAATTTTAAGTATTTATGGATGCATATTATTATTATTATTATTATTATGATTATTTTTAATCCATTTTGCAAATGTCATGTGATCATATGCTACTTCATCATAGGAAGATTATACATATTTTTTGGAGGTAATAAACGAGAGGAAGATATTTTGTTCCCACTTTTTCATCCAAAACTGTGGGCCCACCTTCACAAGCTAGCGTCCAGTGAGCTGGGGGACAAGACTAAACACGAGTGGGCCTGATCAGGCCCATATGTTGGAGAGCACGATAATGTCAACGTCGTTTCTAAAGCCCATGGGCTTCTTAACAAAGAACAAAATCTTTGGGCCCTTCCAAGTGGCCGACCTCTCAAGTGGTTTCGAACTCGGATTCGGACAACCATGTCCGTCATGTCCGTTCCGTAGCCACCTTCTTCCTCTTCGTCGCCTGCTCACACCCTTCTCTGTTTGCTCTCTCCGGTTTCTGATTTCTCACTGCGAAGAAGCTCTCTTCTTCCACGGCCGCCGCTTCCTCTATCTGCTGCTAGACTGGTACCCTGATTTATCAGTTTCTTCGCTTTTTACTGTTTTTGGTTTTGAGCGATTAAGCTTTTGTACTGTGTTTGTGTTGGGCAATAAGTTTATGATCTGTCATGAAATTTTCCTGGGATTGTGGAAAATTTGGTCTGCATAACTTTTAAGACGTGGTAGAAAGGAGTAAAGGTCGCTGCTTTTTTCCTTTTCGTGGGGTAGAGAATCAATAGCTGCGGCTTTGTGCTGTTTTGTCTCGTTTATTACGGTTGTGTGGGATGTTTATGGCTGAATTCGTTGTGCTTTGGTTTACATGGAAGTGAGGTGTGCTTTACTTGTGGTAGGAAGACTGTAAAGACTGATTCTTTTTGTTTGTTTTTTTTGTTGAAAATTGAATTTTTGCTGGTATTTTTTGGTTTACAGTTTAAAAAATTTGAAGCTGCAACTGACTCAAGGTCTCGCTTAATTGTGCCGCTGTAATTATTTCCAGTGAGCTTTTGACGTGCGCACAACATGGTGAGCTCCCTTTTCGATGCTTCATCTCCTTTGTGCGTAGTCTATGCGGGTACCAAAATGCCCGGAAGCCAGCCGTAGCATATTTAGACTCCAAATGCAACATTCTATATGTTTTACATGTATGGACTAACAAACATTTATATGCTTTATATTTATTAACATTCTTTCTGAGTGCATTTTTTAGTCAGGCAGAAAAGAAACTGTTTTGGATCTGGCTAAGTTTGTTGACAAGGGTGTTCAAGTGAAGCTGACTGGTGGAAGACAAGGTAGAGGATCCTACTAGAATTCATTGTTTTGACGACATGAGTCATTCAGCGCTGCTGATTTTCATGGTTTAAATTTTGGACTTCATATTGGTATTTTTTTAGGTTTGTAGTTTTGTTGTGCCTTTAGATTCAAGTAATCAAGTGTGTTCCAGTAATTAAGGATGTCTTCTCATTTCATTTTCATCTGTGAATTTCTGGCTATTCGCTGACATTCATTTACTTGTTTCAATCCTCTTCTCTGGTTGGTCGTCCACGAGTTTCAGTTCACATCATCAACAATATTTTGGTTTGTATAGAAATTAACTGATGGATGAATGTTCTCAGTCACAGGGACCTTGAAAGGATATGATCAGCTATTGAATCTTGTGCTGGATGAAGCCGTAGAATTTCTCAGAGGTATGTGATAATTTTCTTCTTTGTTTTTTGTACTTGTGTGTGTTTCATATGCATAATTGTTTCATCTGGTGGATGCTTCTACTATGGGATTGTGCTTAAGTGGTGATGTTTGTGATGAAAATTAGCATGTTACCTAGAAAGGGTGTTTGTGTCATCTCTTACTGGCATATATTTAAAAGCTTGCTGTTACCCCTTTAATTCCCATCTCTTAGCTTAGGTCTTAAATATCTAAATGGTGGCTAACCACTACTTTCCATATCTGCAGATCCTGATGACCCCTTGAAGACTATTGATCAGACCAGGCGTCTTGGCCTCATAGTAAGCTATCTATTGAAGTTGACCCTTTTCTCTAGTTACATTGAAATTTCATCTGCTAAGCTTGATAGCAAACGTTGTAAAATTCACCAAGCTACTACTGAATTTTAACAAAGATCGTGATCTGGATTGGAGGTATGCAGAGGGACTGCAGTGATGCTTGTTTCCCCTACTGATGGAACCGATGAAATATCCAACCCGTTTGTCCAGCCTGAAGGGGCCTAAGCTGCACTCCTTGGTGACCATCTTTGTCATTGTGAAAGAAGAAGTGGTAGATGAAAACTGATTTATGCCATTTGAAGCTAGAACCAAGTAGTGTTTTTTTTACTAAAAGTATTCTATTGAACTAGCCAAGAAGGCAGACAGTCTGTTTGATAACTACTTGCAAGCTTGTTTGAGACGGACGCTTCAAACCGAGTTGTGTGGCTGATCAGAACGAATTTAGTAACTTATTACATGGATGCCAAGTTGACTTTCATTTCGTTGGGTCTTATAGGTGTCATAGGCTCTCTTAATCTAAAAAGTAGCATGAGCGTAAAGTTTTTTCGTTGGCGTATATACAAGTAGTTGATTCTTTATAATTGATATGAGATTAACCTAATATATTTTGTTTAACAATTTTATTCTCGGTTGTATTTATTTAATTCATACCAGCATAGTGACATCTATCTAGGTTTAGTAATGCACTCACATGCATCCATTTGCAGGAATTAGAAGATTTTTTTTCATCAGATTCAACATTAAAATCTTCTATGACAATCTCTTGCCCATTGACTTTACTGCGCATTGCTTTCTTTTATTAAAAAAAGCCATTATTTGTGTTCATTAGAATTATGATTTCAATCGTTTGAGGTTCAAGAAAAAAGTGATCATTATTGGTATTTGGCAAGGCTCTTTTTGTCAAATCTGGAATAAGTTTTGTTTCCTGCTACTTTGTAAGATCCTCGATGGCTGTTAAAAGCAAACAAAATGGTTTGTTTACATCAAATCCCTTAATTACTTCATGCTCAGCGTGAAATATACCAAACAAAATGTTCTGTAGGTAAGTAATTGATGATATATCCGATTGAGAGTATCTAAATCAAATATGTTGCTAATTATTTGCTTGCGTGAAGGATGGAAGAACCCACTCGGTAAAACCTTACTTGATGATTAATACTTTAATAAATATGATATTAAAAAATTCATAATTTGAACTGTTTATAGATGCACATTATTATCATTAATCATCGTTTTTAATCAATTTTGCTGGGAGCTAGCATAACATAACTAACAGTAGGTGTGAGAAGCCCAGATGTTGGCTTATAAAGCCAACAAGGGCTTCTTAATGAGAGCTAGTGAACGTTTCCCATTAATTAATGAAATTGATATCTTAGTGAAAATTATAATTAGTTTCTCACATTATTTGCAGTAGAATTAACATTGTTTAATTACTTATGACCAATTCCATTTGCCGGGAACATAATTAGCATAACGGAGAATAAATCTTATGGGTTCGTCAAGTAGGCCCCACAAATGGGTTCGGTTGGAAGGACGGTTACGTCCGTACCACTCGGACAATCAAACAGCCGACGACGGTGGACCCCAACCTTTTCCGGCCTGCTCTCCTCCTTCCCTGCAACTCTCTCCCATATTACAACACCTCCCCGCCACCTGCCTTTTGCCGGCGAACCGAGCCACCCAATACCTCCCAGCTCTCTTTTCCCTCTATAGTGGTAGCCATGGCGGAGGACACCAAGGTGGAGGCCGAGGCGGAGCCAGTGGTTGAGGAGGTGGTGGTGGTGGAGGAGAAGCTTGAGGAGGAGGGGATCAGCTCATGTCTGTTGAGAAAAATCCCCTAAATTGGAGATCAACAATAGCGAACACACAATTTTGGGAAAATAATACCTGAGAAATAAAATAAAACAAAAACCAAAAGAACACAGAGATTTAACGTGGAAAACCCTCCTTCAATCGAGAGTCAAAAACCACGGGCAACAACGAACAATTCACTACTTCAACCAAAGATTACAGTCATCAAATATATAGCGATCTACAAGAAGATTACTCACACACCCTATACTATTGAGATTATAAGATTTTACTCTCTCTCTCAATACTCCGTATAAGATAAACTCGTGAATATTTTTCCCTCTTCTTTTATCTCTATATCTCTCTCTATCTCTCTTTTTCTTGTCTTTTCTTCTGCTTGTCTTGCTTCTGGAATGAGGCAAATGAGATCCATATTTATAGAGATAGTTTGAGGCTCTTCATCTCCCATGGAAAAACTAACAGACACTTCTGTTGATATTCCGAGATTGCTTTGAGACCCTTCAACCTCCATGGAAAAACTAACAGTCACCACTGTTGATATTCCGAGATTCCTTTAGTATTCCGAGTGTGACAATGGGCTACACATCATTAATATTCATAATAACAAATATTAACAATCTCCCACTTGGAGTCCGATTGGAACACACCAGTCCAAACTCTTCCTCCACTTGTTCGTTGTATGAGTCCACCTGCATGTTAGTGCAAGTTCACCAAAGTTGAGCAAAAACTCAACTTTTTTCCATCCACCGGTTTAGTCAACATATCCGCCGGATTATTTTTTCCATCTATCTTCACCAACTTCAATTTACGTTCTTCTAACAAAGATCTAATAAAATGATACCTTAACCGAATATGTTTGGTCCTAGAATGAAATGCCGAGTTCTTAGCTAAATGGATTGCACTTTGACTATCACTGTACAACCTGCAATCAACACCATTAAAACCTAACTCATTCATTAAAGTTTTAATCCAAATATATTCCTTGCTAGCTTCTGTAGCAGCCACATATTCAGCCTCAGTTGAAGACAAAGCAACTATCTTTTGCAATTTGGAAACCCAACTCACCGCGGTTCCACCAACTGTAAAGATGTATCCGGATGTACTCCTGCCATTGTCTCTATTTCCAGCATGGTCCGAGTCCACATAACCTTTCACATCAATATTATCACCCCCAAAACACAAACAGTAATTAGAAGTTCCTTTCAAGTACCTGAAAATCCATTTCACTGCCTCCCAGTGTTCTTTTCCTGGGTTCATCATGAATCTGCTCACTACTCCCACTGCATGTGCAATATCTGGTCTTGTACTCACCATAGCATACATAAGACTTCCAATAGCTGAAGCATAAGGCACTTTTTTCATGTGAGCTTTATCCTCCTCACTCTTAGCACCTTGTTCTTTGGACAATTGGAAACTACCCAAAGTAGTACTCACCGGCTTGCATTCATTCATGTTGAATCTCTCAAGAACTTTCTTCACATACCCTTCTTGAGATAACCACAACTTCTTGTTCTTCTTGTCTCGGGTAATTTGCATCCCAAGAAGTTGTTTTGCTTCACCCAAATCCTTCATGGAAAAACTCTTGGCTAACCTCATCTTGAGACTAACAATTTTCTCCATACAAGTCCCTGCAACAAGCATGTCATCTACATACAAAGTTAAAATAATGTAATCCCCATCATTAAACTTTTGTAGATATACACAGTGGTCCGAATTGCTCCTAGCAAATCCATTATCCAACATAAACTTGTCAAATTTCAAATACCACTGTCTTGGTGCTTGTTTGAGTCCATATAGACTCCTCTTCAATTTGCACACCATATTTTCTTTACCTTTGACTTCAAAACCTTTTGGTTGTTCCATATAGATCTCCTCCTCCAAATCACCATGAAGGAAAGCTGTATTTACATCAAGCTGCTCTAAATACAACCCCTTTACAGCCACAATACTTAAAATAATTCTAATAGAAGTCATTTTTACAACAGGTGCAAATATTTCATGAAAATCAATCCCTTCTTTTTGACCAAAACCTTTCACCACAAGTCTTGCCTTATACCTTTGTACACCACCGGCTTCAGACTTGACCCGATAGATCCACTTGTTTTGTAGAACCCTCCTTTTTGGTGGCAACTTCACCAACTCCCATGTATGATTCTTCTCCAACGATGACATCTCATCCTTCATGGCCAACTCCCACTTAAGATGAGCTTTGTCACTCATGGCTTCATCATAGGACTCCGGTTCTCCTGCATCAGTATACAAAACATGTTGTACAATTAAATTTAATTTTTGAGTAGGCTTCCTAACCCTTGTGCTCCTCCTTGGTTCAGGAGCAACAACTATCTCTTGTGGTGGCTCTGAGTCATCAATTTCAACTTGTGCATCAGAATATTCAGAATCTGATTCATCATCATTTGGTTGATTAGCCTGTGACTCACCTTCTTGTTCGGTTTCTTCAGAAGATAATTGTTCCTCATCACTTGGAACAAATCCTTGATTTTCAGCACTTGGTATCTCTTCATCTGTCTCATCAAGCTCCATATACTCTTTTTCTTTTGACTCCTCATTCTTTTCTTCCTTCCTATCTTTATACATGCACTTTTCATTAAATACTACATCCCGACTTCGAAACACCTTATTGTTCTCGAAATCCCACATCCGGTAACCATATTCATCACCTCCATATCCAAGAAATACACATTTGCGGGACTTTGCATCAAGCTTCTTTCTTGATTCCCTGTCAACATGTGTATATGCAATACAACCAAAGACCTTAAGAAAAGAGTAGTCAACATTCTTACTAGACCATACCTCTTCCGGTATTTTTCCATCTAAGGCGCTTGATGGACTTCGGTTTATTAGATAGACAGCTGTATCCACAGTGGCACCCCAAAGATGCAAAGGGAGTCCAGCATGAACCCTCATGCTTCTCGCTCGCTCTAGGATGGTCCTGTTCATTCTCTCTGCCACCCCATTCTGTTGTGGTGTCCTTGGCACTGTCTTGATCCTTCTAATTCCCCGTTGTTCACAATAAGAGTCAAACACCTTATTGCAATATTCTCCACCATTATCCGACAGAAGACATTTCAGTCTTAAACCTGTTTCATTCTCAACTCGGGCTTTCCACATCTTGAAAATGTTAAAGACATCTGATTTTTCTTAATAGTGTAGATCCATGTCTTCCTACTAAAATCATCAATGAAGGTAACAAAATATAGATTACCTCCAAAAGATATATCATGGGCTGGTCCCCAAACATCCGTATGAACCAACTCCAACCTTTTGGATTTCATCTCTCGCCCAACCTTTGTAAAGCTGACCCGTTTTTGTTTACCTAAAACACAGTCTTCACAAAAACCAAAGTTAGAATCAATTATACCTGTCAAAACCTTCTTGGAATGTAAGATCCTCATCCCACTCTCGCTCAAGTGACCAAGCCTTCTATGCCATAACGTTGTTATGTCATCCTTCTCAGCTGCCAAAGAAACAAACTGATCTACCTTGGTAGACACTGGGTAAAGTGTGCCCACCGCCTTCCCCTTGATCACCACTAATGCTCCTTTGCTGATTTTCCACTGATTGTTTTCAAATGTTATCCTATAGCCCTCTTGGTCCAACTTGTTAACAGATATAAGATTTTTCTTTAATTCAGGTATATACCTGACCTCCTTGAGAATAAGTTTACCTTCATCATGCATCTTCAAATGAATTACTCCTTTACCTTCAATTCTGCACTTCTGACCATTGCCAATTGTTACATATCCATAATCACTCTTGACAAAATCACAAAACCATTCTTTGTGAGAAGTACAATGAAATGAAGCACCTGAATCAATATACCATGTATCTATGTTGTAATCAACATGAGCAAATAAACAAAATTTCTCTTCATGACCATCAACAACATTAGCTACATTCTTGACTCGCTCGGGACAATCTTTCTTTAAATGTCCTTCCTTGTCACAAAACCAACAAGTAGGCTTACCCTTGAATTTTCCTTTGGATTTAGAGCGCCCTCGGTTCTTAGGACCTCTACTTTGACTTCTTCCTCTTTCTTTGCCTTTGCTTTTGTCCACCGACAAAGCTGTGCCCAAGATGGACGGTGTGCTATCTACCATGCTTCTCTTCATCATCTCCTGATTCAAGATTGCACCTAGCACTTCATCAAACATTAGTTTTTCTTTTGATGCATTACTTATAGATGTAATTACCGTATCCCAACTCTCCGGCAAAGAACACATGAACATTAAAGATTTAATATCTTCACTAAAAGTCAACTCCACGAATTCAAGTTGTGCCCAAATTTTATTGAAATCATTCAAATGATTAGCAATAGATTTACCTTCGGGCATCCTTAAAGAAACAAGCTTCCTCAACAAAAATAACCTGTTAGAGGCTGATGACTTCTCATAAACATCAGCTAATGCCTCCATCAACCCTTTGACGGTCGTCTGTTTGGAGACATTAAATGCCACCGACTGTGTTAAACACAATCGGACGATGGCTAAGGCTCGCCTATCCAATAAGGCCCAGTCCTCGGCTGACATCGCTTCTGGCTTGGTACCTACAAGCGGTTGATGTAGTTGCTTCTCGTATAGATGATCCTCAATCTGCATCCTCCACCATTGATAATTTGTTCCATCAAATTTCTCAATTTTCCCAGTCTTGGAACTGTCCGCCATGACTCCCACTCAAATCAAGATCCGATTGAATGAGACCCAATATTCCCACAGACGGCGCCAATTGTTGAGAAAAATCCCCTAAATTGGAGATCAACAATAGCGAACACACAATTTTGGGAAAATAATACCTGAGAAATAAAATAAAACAAAAACCAAAAGAACACAGAGATTTAACGTGGAAAACCCTCCTTCAATCGAGAGTCAAAAACCACGGGCAACAACGAACAATTCACTACTTCAACCAAAGATTACAGTCATCAAATATATAGCGATCTACAAGAAGATTACTCACACACCCTATACTATTGAGATTATAAGATTTTACTCTCTCTCTCAATACTCCGTATAAGATAAACTCGTGAATATTTTTCCCTCTTCTTTTATCTCTATATCTCTCTCTATCTCTCTTTTTCTTGTCTTTTCTTCTGCTTGTCTTGCTTCTGGAATGAGGCAAATGAGATCCATATTTATAGAGATAGTTTGAGGCTCTTCATCTCCCATGGAAAAACTAACAGACACTTCTGTTGATATTCCGAGATTGCTTTGAGACCCTTCAACCTCCATGGAAAAACTAACAGTCACCACTGTTGATATTCCGAGATTCCTTTAGTATTCCGAGTGTGACAATGGGCTACACATCATTAATATTCATAATAACAAATATTAATAATGTCAGGGCTCTGATGAGCTCGCCGATTTGGAGAAGAAGGGGCTACAAGAGTTGAAAGAGCTCATCTCCGACACCCTTTCCAAGCGCAAGCTCACCAAGCACGAGGCACCACCACGAACATCAGAGCAACAAAAACCAGAGGAAGCAGTGGTAGAGGAGAAGAAGAAGTTGAAGGAGGACCTGCCGGTAAATACAACGGTGATTGAAAACAACGGACAACCAATTCTCCAATCCATCCTGGTCCTGTTTGGTGGGTAAACTACCGCAACTTTAAAGTCTTGTTCGCATTCTTTTAGTAGATGCCCATGTTGACACCAATGATTGTTCATGTGTATATATATATATGTGTTACCAACTGTATGACCCTGAGCTAACAAGGCCTAGGCTTTGCCAAGAAAAAACATGATAATAACTTTGGAAGAATAAAATAATGATAATTACGCTAGGCTGACATGTAATATATATCTTGTGCCTATAAACAAACAATTTGCTTAATAAAAAATTGGTATCTACCAGTTTCATTTAGTTGCTTATAAGGTAAATTAATATCAGAATAAAAATTGGAACAGAGATAGGACTTAATTAGATAAAAATTCCCTGTGTATTTTTATTTTTATGGTAGCAAGTTTAAGTTCAAACACGTCCATAAAGCATGAAAGCGAAGTAAACATAGCCGTAGACCTATAAGCCGTCTAAATGCGAATGGGCCGAAAGAATCTTTTCTTACACGCCTTATTGTGGCCCTTACATACCGTTGCTAACCAGCTTCAATAACGCACGGTAAAATTAGCTGCTGGCCAAATGAGTGTTTGTTTTCCTAACGAATGTTGCTTGTAAATGAATTCGGTAAGGCAACTATTTTAGCATCCTATAGACCAGCTTCTACCCAAATTTATACACCCAAAAATATAATCTTAAAATTCGCTTTTTTTAAGACAAACTTTAAATTCCATTGTAGAATGTGAATAAACGTAGAACGTACAATCTCTTTGCTGTACTTAGTTGCGTTAAGAATAGCATGGAGAGGGAGCTTGGTTCAGTTGGCGTATAACCTATATATTTACATGGCGCTTTTGATTTTCTAAATATATAGAAACCTCAAAAGTAGACCATCCTTGTTTCCCCTAATAAAAATAAGTTTAAGACTAATTGGGGATTAGCTGTCCAGCCATATATATATGTTTGTGATCATCTTGAAGCTAGCTTGGCTCCTCGATGGCTGAGTAGACGACATTAGTTGAACACAAGTGTCGTTATTCGCAGCACTTATCATGATTCTGAAGAGACAGAGATGAAGTGTGGCTTAGTTAATTAATCCAGAAGATGTGTGTAAAGAAAAGACTTAATGATCAAGACAAGTTGTGCATGGGATACAGCTTTACAGAATAGATTAGACTTATCACAAACTGGGTATGCCCCAATTATAATTAGTGACGGAGAACTCTGGTAAATTAACTTCTATGTGCTCTCTTCATTTATGTTTTCTGTCAGCTTTTGGAGTGCACCATTTGTTAATGGAGATACGACTTTAGTTTGGTCAATCTGCTTATCAAGGCGAATTTTTATGAATCTCGGCTCTGGAAAAGAAAGGGATCAACAAGTTAATTATTTGACAAAGAACGGCCTAACACTAAACTCTTAACAGCTTTATATACTCGGGCTAAAGATGTTCCATTTTAGTTTGACTAGATATGCAAAAGAATCAAAAGAACAATTGCATGCTCATGTAAGTGCAGTCAAAAGAAGCCAAGGTTTTTGTCAACTTTATGCAATATTGTATATATATATATATATAGGAGGCATTTCTGTACTGCAGCACAGCCAAGATGGTTGTGCTGCAGTGCTTCAGCCGTTGGATCAAATCCAACGGCTAAAACATGCCCTTATAAAAAAAAAAACAATTTGGGGCGGCGCCGCCGCCGCCGCCGCCGCCACCCCCTGCCCCGCCGCGCGGGGGCGGCGACGTGACCGCCGAGCGACGGGGCGGCGGATCTAGCCGCCCCGCGTCTTCCGCCGGCCCGCCGCCCGCCGCCGGGCGACACCACCGCCGCGCGACGCCCCCGCCCGCCTCCGCCGCGCGACGCCCCCCCCTCGGCCCCGCCCGCCACCCCGCCGCGGCCCCACTCCGGCTCCGCCCGCCACCCTCGCCGCGCCCCCACTCGGCCCCCACCCGCCACCCCACCGCGCCCCTCGCCGCCACCCTGCCCAGCCCCTCGGCCCCCGTCCGCCACCCCGCCGCGCCCCTCGGTCCCCGCCCGCCACCCCGCCGCGCCCCCTCGGCCCCCGCCCGCCACCCCGCCACGCCGCGCCCCCGTCCCCTGTCGCCGGCGCCCTCCGGCCGTCGCCGTGGTTGGGCAGACTTCCCGCCCCTCCGCCGTCGCTGCGTGCGGCGCCGCCCCCCTTGTTTTTTAGATCTTGGCCGTTGGATGTTAATCCAACGGCCAAGATTATACTGCAGCTACAGCTACAGGATACTTTTATTCATATATATATATATATATATATATATATATATATATAAATAGAATATTCCACCAAGAGAATCTCAATGTCTGACCCTGTTTCGATCAATCAAGTACAAGGGTAAAAAAAGAAAAAGAAGAAACAGAAATCTCCATTATATACTATCATGCAATCTGCAACTCTGGTAGTATAAGATCTCAATAATGCCAACCTGCATATGATAGAACGGAACACACTGCTTAGTTATCTTGATTGATCTTTCTTTCAGTAGTGCACTCTCAGTAGGATTCAATATTCATGGAGCTAATGGCTGTCAAATTACTTGTCATTCCAATGCATGGATTTGATATGGCCATTGCTGGGTATCAAGAAGGTTGATCTTGTGACCCACAAATCTGAATTGATTCTCTGGAATGTGCTTAAGGCGTACGGCGCACGCTAATTCAATTATTAGTGACTACATTTTGTGACTGACGAGAGCAGGAGATAAAGCATAGAAGCTAGGGAATGCGGCCATAAGAGTGATCATAATAGTCATGTATCAAAATGGCAACACTTTGGATTTTGAGCTTAGTTATACTTGTTAATATTTGTTATTATAAATATTAATGATATGTAGTCCATTATCACACTCAGAATATTAAAGGAATCTCAGAATACAAATAGAGGCGTATCCCTATAAATATGGATCTCATTTGTCTTATTCAAAACAAGGCCAAGACAAGAAAAGATAAGATGTGAGAGATAAAAAAGAAATATAAAGATAAAAATAGGGAAATATATTATTCATCAATTTAATTTTATACTGAGTATTGAGAAATATAGAGATAAGAAGAGGGTGGCGGTGACCGAGTTCTCCTTCGAGGAAGTGAATGGCGTGGCTGATATGAAGATCAGGAAGCCCCATATTATGCCCTGCAAGGTCACTGGTAAATGCGGGTTGGTGACGGTGAGGATAGTCCCCACATCGAGAGGATCGGGGATCGTTCCGGCGAGGGTCCCGAAGAAGGTGCTGCAATTTGCTGGGATTGCCCATATCCTTCGACCACGGCGGAAAGAGGCGGAGGTGACCATGGCGGCTTCGATCGGGGCGGACGCGGAGACCGGGGCAGGGACTGGCGCTGTGGGAGTCGTGGTGGGTGGCGCAAGGAGCAGGAAAAGTGGGTGCCCGTTACCAAGCTTCGTCGGCTAGTGAAGGAGGGAAAGATACAGTCTTTGGAGCACATCTCTACCTCCACTCGCTGTCGGTGAAGGAGCACCAGATCGTGGAGACACTCCTGGGGCCGGTGCTCAAGGACGATGTCATGAAGATCATGTCGGTGCAGAAGCTGACATGCGCTAGGTAGCGCACCAGGTTCAAGGCCTTCATCATTGTCGGTGACGGCAACGACCATGTCATGCTCAGCGTCAAGTGCAGCAAGGAGGTGGCGACGGTGATTCGGGGAGGGGGGCGATCATCCTCGCTAAGCTGTCAATGATCCCTGCCCGGAGGGGTTACTAGGGAACAAGATTGGGCCATTTTCACGGAGGCTGATAATGAAGTTTTTGTCAGATCTTGTTTGGTGGGTCAGCAGAATAAAGTGGAGAAGAAGGTTAGAAGCTGGGTTGCTGTAGCCACTACCTACACCTTCGAGATTATGGAGCTCAGTCTCAATGGACTTGGTGTCCGAATTCCCTAGGGTGAACGGAATGTCAGTGAGGTTAGTGGGTTGGTTTTCTAAGTATTTGTATTCGCAGCAATACCATAGGGGTGCTCAACCGAGACTACTGCCGAACGGTTCTTCAGGCACGTGGGGAAGTACTATAGTCCTGAACGACATTGTTACAACTAACCATTCTCAGTCTAATGGGCAGACTGAGAGGGCAAATGCATTTAGGCATTTCATCATAGCTAGCCAGAGGAACTGGTTGGAACTTCTTGAGGCGGCACAGTTTTGTTATAAACTGCATTGTTATCCAACTATGAGGCTTAGTCCTTTTGAAGTTGCGACAAGCTACCAACCTCTTACATCACTAGAGGTTGCTCCATAGGGAGGTGGAGTACGATGTCCAGCTGCACGAGATGCAGTAGATTTATTGGCCTAAGCAATGAGCAGAATGAAGAGATATGCTGACTCGAGGGCATTATCATTCAGCGTGGGGGATAAAGTAAAGCTAAAGCTTAAGCCATAGATTTGGGAAAAATCAGACGTACCGAGGTTCATCGGGTATTGGTGCAAAGGTACGATGGTCCTTGTGAGGTGGAGAAGGTACAGGGGTACAAGCTTCACCCAGTTTTCATGTTAGTTTTCTCGAACCTTTCCATGAAGATTTGATCAATCTGAGGAGAGCTCATCCGAATGGAGCTCCCCCTATTGTCCGGCAACAGTTTGGGAAAAAGGTAGGGAGGATTTTGGAGTATAATCACGTCAGCCCGAGGGCTTCAAAGGATTAGATGAAGTTTGTGTACTGATACAGGAGAACCAGAATCTTATAATGAAACCATGAGTGGCAAAGTTCATCTTAAGTGAGAGTTGGCCATGAAGGATGAGATGTTATCATTGGTGAAGATTCATACATGGGAGTCGGTGAAGTTGCCACCAAAAAGGGAGGTTCTACAAAACAAGTGGAAAGAGGAACCAAGAAATGAGGCTAGCTGGGAAAAGGAAAGAGACTTATGGCAATTGGAGAGCAAGATCAAGAAATAATGTGGAGGACTTAACCCTCCGATGAGGACGTCGGGTCTCATTGGTGGGGGTGGACTGTTACAGGTCTAGTCTGTTGGACGAGCTGTTAGCTAGGGTTTGGCGGTTGTTCCTAGTCATCCCATGTCCAAGATGGATAGTCGGTGCTATCAGAGTGGTGGAAACAACTTACCAGTGTTAATCCTTGTTAGAGTTGCAGGCAAAGATCAAGTTGTGGTGCATGGAGCGTGTCGGGTGACTGAGGCATACTAGAAAGTTCTAGTATTTGGAACAAGCAGAGTACTAGTACTCGATGGAGCGTATCGGTATTATGATTAGTAATTGTACCGAGCATGTCAATATATCGGCAAGAGGAAACCTTGGAGGCATACGGGTTTCAGGTTGCGAGTTTGAGGGGTGTGATGACCGAACACCGGGCCGAGCAGCAATAGGCGCATATCGGCAGAGCGAGGTTGAGGATCGAGCGTACCGATATAAATATTGGGCGTACCAAGACGAGTAGCATAGCGGTAGGTGGGCTAGCACGGGTGCGTGGACATGACCGAACAACTTACCAGGATTACTGTATTTGGGTCGAGTTGCCTAGCAGTGCCGCAATGCCGGTATTTGGGGCATGCAGTTTATTGGAAGCGCTGAGAGATGGGACTGTTGGCCAAGACTGGTTGGTTCAAACCAGGAGGGTTCGACCATGCAACCAGCATGCGCGGAAGGATATGCTTGAGGGGATTTGCCGATAAGGATGATAATGATGTTAATAGTTATCAAGATCAATCCTTAGCCAACGGTGGAGGTTAGTTGCAACTAACTCCAAAAGATATGCATGATTGACATGGAGATATGCCCCATCTGCGTGGAGATAAAGATCCTAATGTCAGATGCAGGTTTTTGAAGACGTGCATGAGATCTTCCCGGAATTGTGGATAAACATGAAGGTTCCATATAAGGGGGTGTCCTCTTGTGTAGAAAGCAACGGAGGAAACTTGTACTAATATGCAGGTGATGGACTTATGCAACGAACAAGTGGAGGAAGAATTTGGACTGGAGTGTTCCAATAGGACTCCAAGCGAGAGATTGTTAATATTTGTTATTATGAATATTAATGATATATAGTCCATTATTACATTCGAAATACAAAAGGAATCTCGGAATACAAATAAATGTGACTGTTTATTAGTCCATGGAAGATAAAAGGCCTCAAACTATCATATAAATATGGATCTCATTTGTCTCATTCAAAACAAGGTTAAGACAAGATGTAAGAGATAAAAGAAAATAGATATAGCGATAAGAAGAGGGAAATATATTATGCACTAGTTTAATCTTATATAAAGTATTGAGAGAGAGAAATCTTGTAATCTTAATTGTATAAGTTGGGTGAGTAATATTTTTATACATCTCTATATGTTTGACGGTTGTAATTTTTGGTTGAAATAATAAATTGTTCATTGTGGTCTCGTGGTTTTTTACTCTCGATAGAAGGAGGGTTTTCCACGTTAAATCTCTGTTCTTTTGTTTTTTGTTTTATCTTATTTCTCAGGTATTATTTTCCCATATCTTGTGTTCGCTTTTGTTGATCTCTAACTTTGGAAATTTTTCTCAACAATGCTGTCATGGAGCCTTGACAATTCGACTCAAAGATGAAGTTTGATTAGTTGGATATTATGGAAGAGTTTTTGAAGTCAATACAAAACTGCACAGCTTGAATGTGTAAATCCAAAGAATAACCTACATCGTTAATCGACACTTTATAAATTCAGAAGAAGAATTATTTCCAGATCAGAATCTTTGCAGGTGAAACACAGATGATGCCGTTTCATTTTTCCAAAAAGATATCCCATGGGTTTGGATGATCAGTGGGAACTTGTGGATCGATTATTCCATATTATCATTTTTTTCTTGTACATTGTTTCTTCCAATGCATCATATGTACATGATGAAATAACCGGATCCAAGAATTGTACATTGGAATTTGAACTTTGGAGCTGTTTTGGGGTGACCATTGCTACGGCAGAGAAGGGTTACTTTTATCATATTAGAGAAGGGACACTTTAATTATATATCATGTTAGCTTTTTAACCAAAAACAAAAAACAAAAATGTTTAGCTTTTAGGATTGGAAATGTGTCATCTGTTGCTTCTTCTGTTGCCACCTCCTAGGCTCCAACCATATCACCTACCACAAAAAATACGGACATAAAAAAACTCATTGATCAATTTATTGCAATTGTTTTATATATCATCTACTAGATAGGATTTGGCAAAAGATGTGTTAATCTCATCACATCAGTCGTGAATGATGTTGTCAACTTATATATAGGTTCATGGGAAAACCTTATTCTTTAAGCTAGCTTTTAGATTAAGGAAGGCCTATAAAACCTACTTCAAGTCTCTTTTGGTGGCTCATAGGGCCCAACAGTGGTATTAGAGCTCGGTTGCTTAGTTGTAGCTAATTTTGAGTTGTGGATATTTTTTACCCGCTAAGTGTTTGACGAAATTTCTAAAAGTCAAGTTGGTGTGTTTGTGATTTATATTTCAACAAGATGGCTGATGAGAAGCATGCTAAAATGATATCTCTTAAGGAGCCGAGTAACTAACACTATTGAAAAAGAAAAATGATTGATCATCAATATTCTAAGGATTTATATGAACCTATCATTGGTTAGAAATTGGTAGAGATGACTGATAAAGACTGGAATAAGTGGATAGGAAGGCTAAGACCTATTTGAGACAATGGGTAGATGAAGCTATGTATCATCATGATTTTGAATTAACATCCTTAAAAGCTATATGGGATAAACTCTAAGGAGTTTATGAGAGGCATACTATTGGCAACAAAATTCTTTTTATAAGAAAATTAGTGAACTTGAGGTATAAGGATGAAAGTGATATAAGTGAGTATCTCAATGAGATGAAGAGTATTATAACTCAACTTGTCGGGATGAAGATAACTTTAAATGAGGAATGACAAGCTATTCTGCTCCTCAACACATTGCCAGAAAGTTAGGAAACATTAGTGATCTCTTTGAGCAATGCTGTTCCGAATGGATAACTCACAATAGACATGATAACAAGCAGTTTATTAAATGAGCTGGTGAGAAAAAACTATACCAACTTCAAGGTTTCTAACATTAGTGTTAGAAGAAACAAGAGGTAGATCAAAAAAATATGGACACAAATAGAAGGGACACAAAAGAAGTGGTGAGAGTCGAAGAAAGTCTAAATCCAAGAAAAACTTGACGTATTATTATTGTGACTAGACAAGTTATATAAAAAGATTGTTTGAAGCTTAAGAAAGGCTTAAAAAATAAGGACAACAAAGATGAAGGAGAAAATGATACTAATGTTATACATAATGATTTGGTGATTCTTTCTGGCTGTGAGAATGATTGTTTGACGGCTGATTGTGATACTAGTTGGGTAGTTGACTCGAGAGCATCATTCCATACAATTCCAAGGAAAAAATTTTTTATTACGTATGAACCTCCAAATTTGGGTATAGTGAAGATGAGAAATAGTGACACTTCTAAAATTGTGGGACTTGGAGATGTGCATATAGTAATAAATACGGGTTATAAATTCGTGCTTAAAAATGCCATACATATTCCAGATTTGAGGAAGAGTTTATTGTCAATCAGAATGCTTAATGATGAAGGATTTGATTCACAATTTACACAAGGTGTTTGGAAATATATGAAAGACTCTCTTGTTGTTACTCAGGGGAAGAAGTGTTGTAGTTTGTACAAGATTGACTCTAGTTCGAGGGTAAGTTAATATCTCCTCACTCAATTTTACTGCTGATTTATGGCACCATCTATTGGGAGACATGAGTGAGAAGAGACTAAAGATAGTGAAGAAGCTAAATCTCTTTCCTAAGGTCAAGGACATCACAATTATTCCTTGTGACCATTGTTTGGTTGAAAAATAACGTAGGACTCCCTTTACAAGTATAAATAAAAGAAAGTCAGAAGTTCTTGAATTGGTACATAGTGATCTGTGTGGGCTTATGGAAGTAAAATCTCTTAACGATTTTTTTATTTTGTTACTTTTATTGATAGTATTTCTAAAAAGGTGTAGACTTATAACATGAAAAATAAAAGTGATATTTTTGACATCTTTAAAAATTTTAATGTATTAGTTGAAAGAGAAACCGATATGTTCTTAAAATGCTTTAGAAGTGATAATAGTAATGAATATTGTTCTGTTGAATTTGATGAATATTATAACAAATATGAGATTAGATATGAGAAGACGATTCCTTATACTTCCCAACCGAAGAGAATAAGCAACATTCACCGTCGGGCTGCTGCTCGTCCAATATGTATCATTCACTTCTAAATGTTGAGAATTAAGGAAGAACTTTTCATGCAGTGCAACATAAACTATAACAACCATTATTGTGAAAAGGCTCAATATGCTCAAGCCATTACCATTAATCAAATTGCTTATATATGTCCAAGAAACAGAAGATCCACTTCATCAAAAGCTAAGAGCAATCACTTGATCTCCCTCTCTCAAAAAAATAAAAAAAATCACAGCTACGGTAGAAGACCTATTGTAACTTGCAAGTAAAATTAGAGTAGCAAGATTTTCTCCATCCACAAAAGGGTTTGTTTGGAGCCTTCTTTCCATGATGTGAAAAAGGTGTCTGTCAATTTCTAAAGCAACTTACTATTCCTTCCATGACCACCGTCCATTTTCAGTGCTTCTCCCACTGATCTCCTACTATGCCTAATACTATACTGCGCCACATATTTCCTATTCCTCGATTTTGTCTTTAACTTTAACCTTTGTCGGCCGTATCAAATTGGTTGTACCTATATATACATGTCCCAAGGGCCATCACAGCAATCAGCAATGCCAAGCCAATTTTCTTTCCTCCTCCCTATTTTCCAAGGTTGGACATCAAGATGTTGCTTTTCCTCTTCCTTGTTGCACTCTCCTGCCTCATGTTCCTACTTGTAAGAGCACTCTATGCAGCCTTCTCATCCTACTTGCTAACTCCCCTCCGGATTAAGAACATCATGGACAAGCAAGGTGTCCGTGGCCCCAAGCCACGGTTTCTCACTGGCAACTTGTTAGAAATGGCCACCGTGGTCTCCAAGGTGGCCAGCTCCGGTGACATGGCCGAGATCACCCATGACATCGTCGGCCGACTCTTGCCTCATTACCTCCTCTGGTCTAAACAGTATGGTAAGGCCTTCATTATACCATGATTGCAACATGATCGATCGTCGATTAGCTTAGCATTGATCTGTGGAAGTAAGAACAGCACTTGTTGTTGGGTAGGTAAGAGATTTATATATTGGTGTAACACCGAGCCACGAATGTGCTTGGTGGAACCTGGTCTGATCAAAGAACTGTTGTCGGCCAAAAACACCCACATCTCTGGAAAGTCTTGGTTGCAGCAGCAGAACTCCAAACACTTCATTGGCAAAGGGGCTTCTCATGGCCAATGGGGACGAATGGTACCATCAACGCCGAATAGTTGCTCCTGCATTCATGCCTGACAAACTCAAGGTATATAAATATATCTAAGCAAGAGCAGAGTAGTACCAAATCACTCAATTTTTATACTGACTATGGCTCCTACACATCTCAGTCCCACTCGGGATACATGATGGAGTTCACAAGGAAAATGCTGGAAACTCTGGAAGAGAAGCTGGTGATGAACCACGGGGGCGGCGAGGGGAGGTGGAGATTGGTGAGTACCTCACAAACCTCACGGCCAACATCATCTCAAAAACAGAGTTTGGTGGCAGCCATGAGAAGGGGAAGAAGATATTCCAACTCCTCACCTCCCTTCAACACCTCTGCGCCCAGTCCAGCCGTCACTACTGGTTCCCCGGCAGCCGGTAAGCAGATTCCAATCAGTTGATCCACAGTTCAGAGCTTGATCGTGTTAATATTTGTTATTATGAACATTAATGATATATAATTTATTGTCACACTCGAAATATTAAAGGAATTTTGGCAGTAATGACTGTTTGTTGTTCTGCGAAAGATGAAGGAGCCTTAAACTATCTCTATAAATAGAAACTCATTTGCCTCATTCTAAAAATAGGACAAAGACAAAAGAATACAATATGTAATAGATAAAAGAAAAAAAAGATATAAAGATAAGAAAAGGAAAATATATTATCTTATACTAATCTTATATTGAGTATTAAGATACTAATTTTATATTGAGTATCGAGAGTTTTGTAATCTCAATAATATAGGTTAGGTGAATAATTTCTTGTACATCTCTATATGTTTGACGGCCGGTAGGTTGAGTGCTTGTTGTGGTCTCGTGATTTTTAATTCTCAAAAAAAAAGATTTTTTACTTTAAATCTCTATTCTTTTGATTTTATTTTATTTTAATTTTTAAATATTATTTTTTCGTCTTGTGTTCGCAGTTGTTGTTCTCCGGCTTTAAAGATTTTTCGCTCTCCAGCTTTAAAGATTTTTCTGAATTAAGTTGGCCTCTTTTATAATTAATAGGTACGTTCCGAGCAAGTACAACAGGGACATCAAGGCAATGAAGATGGAGGTAGAGAGGCTGCTAATGGAGATGATACAGAGCAGGAAGGACTGCGTCGACGTCGGCCGGAGTGTCACCTACGGCGACGACCTCCTCGGGCTGCTCCTTGCCGAGACGCAGAAGAGGACGGCCGGCTTCAACTTCGACCTGCAGCTTTTGATGGATGAGTGCAAGACCTTCTTCTTCACAGGCCACGAGACCACCTCTCTCCTCCTCACTTGGACCATCATGCTCCTCGCCACCAACCCTTCTTGGCAGGACAAAGCCCGTGCAGAGGTGGTCGCGGCCTCTGCCGGCCTCCCTTTCACCGTCGATCACCTCCCCAAGCTCACCCTGGTAAGCATATCTTAGTACATATTCCTATCATGTTTAACAATTGACATAATTAATGTACCATACCATAACAAGTTAAGCTTAGTAATTAGAGCCAAGATGAACATTGCTGCATGATATAATTAATTAGAGATTAGGAAAAAAATAACAAGGAGATGGGCATCACGTGTGTTAAGACTTTATCAAAAGTGTGCAGAAAGTGGGCTCTGATCATGTTAGTGTCCTAATCATGATATATATCTTTTCTTAAAATAGGATTTGCTTTTAGACGTGAGAGTTACTTATTATGACTAGGTAGAGTCTTATTGAGCATGATTGATTTATTGACTAAATTGGTCGCTGTTTGACATTCAATTTGATCTTAGTGGCAAAAGTCTTGGATTTGCAGCTACACATGATAATCAACGAGTCTTTGAGACTTTATCCACCGGCAGCACTATTGCCTCGGATGACATTTGAGGATATGAAGTTGGGTGATCTCCACATACCCAAGGGCCTATCGATATGGATCCCAGTTCTAGCAATCCACCATGATGAGGACCTGTGGGGAAAAGATGTTCATGAATTCAACCCGGAAAGATTCGCCGGAAGGTCGCCGAATCGGCACTTCATGCCCTTCTCGGCCGGACCTCGGCACTGCGTAGGCCAGACCTTCGCCATGATGGAGGCCAAGATCATCCTGGCCATGTTCCTGATGAAGTTCAAGTTCACCATTTCTGAGAAATACCGGCATGCACCAGTTTATGTGCTCACTTTGAAACCCAAACATGGGGTTCCCCTTAAGTTGAAACCCATCAATTAAATAAACCAATTCAGCAGCAAAGATTTTAACTAGAAATTAGATTGGAGGCTTGAGATGAGAGTTTTGCGAGCAGTGTAGCCATCGTTGTTCTTTTTTATTTCCACGTGCCTCTTCTCTTTGTCTTTTTTTTTCTTTTTGGTTTGTGGAGATGTGAGGATCAACTTGAATAAAAGAAACTCTTTGAGTGGATCAAACAGTAGAGAGCAGAGTAATAGAACCAAGTTGCCCATATGGGAACTTACACAAAACCGCATGCACTATGGTTTCATTGGCAACATTGTCATCATTTCAATCATGGTGCACCTGGTTTGTAATGGATAGAGAAATAATATAGATGTGGAGCAAAGATGGGTGGTGAAGATAGATCTTGATCAGATAAAAAGTAGAGACAAAAGGCACTGCCCTTTATATATATATATATATATTTTTATGACAAAGAAGAACATTGTATTTGTCCCGCCCCCTTTTTTTATCTCTCGATTTGACAATTTCACATGCTACAGGTCATCATATCTATTGTGATTAACTTGTTATGTATGTATGAAACTCTGGCTCTGCCTCGTCTAATAAATTACCTCTTACTTGTCCTAACTCGACTAAAGCACTTTTTGTTTTGGTTAAAGCTTAGTTTGTGAGAATGACGTTTAATTTTTTTATAATTTTCTTGTTTTATATATTATATATTTACATGTAATTAATTTTTGTACATATAAATAGCTCGAAAACCAGCTGAAAGTCAGCTCTTGGCGCATCTAACGAGTGACGTACGAGCTAGCTTGGCTCATTGCCGACACTAAAATGATTTTTATTCGTTATGATCAAAGTGTTAATTTTTTTGCTATGACAAAAAAGTGTTAATTTTTATTTGGTTTTTGAAAGAAAATTATATTTGGCCTGTTCTTATGCATATATACGTATTATTTAATGAATGAAAGTGGCAATCATGGAAGGGAAAAAATATACGAAGATTCCATTTCCCACTTCATACACATGTGGATTTGGCTTCTAGTAAACTTATCAAGGTTTGGTTTTGCATTATGAACGTCTTGATCATTATCCATAGAAGAAAATTTTTAGTATAACATGAGCAAAAACTTTCCCTAGATATATGATCGGAACGCTACTCGTGTAAATAGCACTGGTCGTCAATGGTGATTACAGTCTACAAATTAGTGGCAATCCTTTAACGCCAATCTTTTGATTGTCTTCTCTGCTTCAGCAGTGCCGCAGGCCTGCCACAGTATTTGCTATTTTTTTCTTCTTAGCATTTGGTACTAGCCTTATGATATTGATTAGTTATATATATATATATAAATCGGTTGTGGTGTGTTGTATGCTTTTGCAGCGCATGCAGCGCACCACAACGAGAATTCCTTGATCAAAATCCAACGACTCTCATTCATTCTCCTTACCCCCTCACGATAGACCCATCTGCTGCTCCAGCCCGTGACCACCCACCCCACCATGCCATATAGCCATTATTATATTGATGCCATAGAGCGGGCACATATTATATTGATGCCATACAGCACATTTTCTTTTCAAGAATAGACTTGCTACATACAACAATATTATAGACTTTGCGTGTTGTAAAACTTCATGTATAAAATTCTCATGGGAGTAACTGAGCAACAGTACCCAGATGATACTAATTTAACTACGTATCAAGCTTAAAGCGTTAGTCAAGTTTGGCTCAGTTAAATTGGCCCTCCATCTCTATCCTCTTAACAAACTCATATTAAACCTTACAAGTGCAAGCTAAAAAACTTATTTTTGTCCGTTTCTCATTAAAATAATTAGATGGTACAGTTAGGTTTGGTCTAGCTGTACCATATTTACGTAGAATACTTGTTAAAAGAGTCTTGTACTAGATATATCTCTGATCTTCGTGCTTGCGGAAATTACAAACCTCTAATACATACAGATTATTCGAGTTCAGATAATATTAATAATCAGTTATGCAGCTACGCTTTTCTATTTACACTACAAAAAATGATTTTTTTCATTCCTTAAAAAACCGTAGAATTTTTTTAAAGTTTTTGTTATACTTCACCGTGTCTTTTCCACGGTTATTGAAGCCACGGAGAAAGAATTTATAATCATTTTTATATTTGTAAGATAAGCACACATTGATTTTCTCATTTTTCTCTACCCTAAAATTGTGCTTACTTTTCTTTACGACTTTATAGTGTATTTTAAATTTCTTGAACTCTGGAGAAAACAAATTTTTTTGTAGTTGTAGTCGTGACCACAAATGAGTTGTTCAAATTGAGCTCAACAGTTGATGTGATCATTTCTAATATTGCAAGTCTTGCTTTTATATTTGTTCAACTTGACTTTACAATTGAAATGAAAACGCCTATTATTATATATATATATATATATATTAAACTTATGTTTAAAGTAAGATATAGATATACGTGTTGAAAGTCTAAACCCCTTGATACTGTTCTAGATGGATCGTTGTAATGTGATCAAGATTCAAAATGAATTGATTATGCTTAAGGTCTTAATTTCAAGTCTGTACTCCGTAATTGTCGGGAGCAAATAGAGGACCCCCTTGCTAATTAAGTAATTTTAAAACTGCTTCATGCAAGAAGAGAATGGAGAAAAGGCAAAGACTTTTAGAGGCCTACCGTCTGTAAAAATCATTCCATGAAATGAAACTCCAAATATTACTCCTTTAAATCAGCAGACTATGATTCGTGAAAAAGAGCAAAAATTTAGAGACTATGTCTGATTAGTCAAAAATGAAAAGAGGCTTATTACATTACACGTATAGGTTAAACCGAAAGACTAATCACCGCTGTATATTAGGATGGCACATATTCCCATAATTCAAATATGTCAATTCCAGATCTAACGTAACTACTAACGAGATGAAGGTGCTGTTGATGATAATATTGTGCATAGAACAACTTAATTAGTAATTCCCAATTTTTAAGAACGGTAGTGCTGACGTTTCATTTTGAGGAGCACATGGTGATAACTGATCATGAAGCAGCGGCCGGTATCAAAATATTACAAGACATGAAGACGACAAGAGAGATTAGTATTGATAGTGTTGAAAACTTCTACCAATTCGAGGAAATTGAAGGCCCTCGCCTTTGACAAATAGAACCGGCCAGAATTTTCACCAATCTTTCCTCGTTCCACACCAGCGCATGTGATCAAAGCCCCGTCAAAAATGTTGTTCCCGTCCTAATTAACGAATTCTAAAGTCAGCATTCACATCGTTTCCTCAATCCATATTCAATCAAGGAGAAATAAGATCATATATGTATGACCGTCATACAGGAAGATCAAGATCAAGATATATCTGACCGTCAATTGCGTGCTGGTGATTATTAGGCAAGGTTTCTTGACGTGCTAATAGTAGGACCATTTCCTTTTCTCTATACCTTCCAATCTGGCCTCCTTTTCTTACCTCTGACCTCCACACCAAATCTTCTAGTTCTCTCCCTCTCACCACCGTATAAGATCAAAGGACACTTAGATAACATGACCGACGACCAAAATATTTGTGGGCAGGTTGGTTTTCAGCCATTAATATAAAAGCACCCCAAAGCTTTCATGCCTCTTCTTGTATTCCAAGTAACCACTAACAGCTAAGCTGACATGGGGAACAGTTTGTGGCGTGGGAGGAGAACCGCCAAGGTGATGAAGCTAGATGGGGAGACCATGAAGTTCAAGGTGCCGGTTACTGTTAAAGATGTGACCAAAGATCATCCCGAGCATGTTCTCCTGGACTCTGAAGCGGTTAAGCACTTGGGCGTCCGAGCGAAGGCCATGGGGGAGTATATGGAGCTCAAACCCCGCCGGCTCTACTTTCTAGTGCAGCTGCCCAAGGTGGAGGTGGATGACCACCACGGCCGGGCACCACGCCGAGTCCGGTCTGGCGCCATAAATGTCGGCGCCAAGGAGAGGTTGGAGAGCCTTATGTTGTCGCGGCGGTCAATGTCCGACCTGACCCTCCTCAAGGCCGCCGGGTCAACGCTGCCGGCTCCCTCGCCCTCGGGCGCCGACGATGGCGTGCAAGTGAGGATGAAGCTGCCCAAGGCTGTCGTGACCAAGATCATGGAGGGAAGCAAGGACAACCGGGAGGCGGCAGAGAAGATCATGGCTCTGTGTGCCACCTTGGATGGCCAGAAGCCGACGGGGATGCAAGGTCAGCGATCCATGGTCGTCTACCGCCAGTGCCGGAAGGTGGAAGCCTGGAAAAAAATCTTGTAAGCTACGCGAGGTATGGTGTAGTAATTTTTTTGGGTTTGGTAACTTCATGAATTTTTTAACCATAGAACACAAACAATCACGACATGATTAGAAGCAATATAAATAATTTCTTTATATTTGGTATGACGTTTTAATTTGTAAAATAAAAATTTTCTTTACTTAGCACATGAATAATGTTAATCCGTTGATCCAAAGGCCATTTTTTAATATACATGTTTGGTTAACAAACTTGTAAAAGTTCATTTGCCACATAAACTATGATAAATATTGGTGGTCATGAAAGTTACATTGCTGTGAGACTAGTTCGTGTTAATCTTGTAGTGTTATTTATATTTTGGACTTGTTAAATATTCGAGAGTTGATAATATGTAAATGATAACGAAGATCTGCAAGCCCCATGTTCACTGTCCTTCAAAGAACTTGCACTGAGCCTTGGAAAGAAATTTGCATTTGAATATAGGATAAAGGGTATAATTTAAATGGCATTCTAACCAGTGCTGGCTCTTCTTGAACATATCGTATATATGCTCTTCTGTAAAAACAGAAGGTTCTTATATTTCTCGTGTTTTTTTTTGGGTGTCACTTTGCAGAAGTTAGGAGTCAGATTTCTTCCGGTCCAAGATGGAGAAATGGTGTAGCCAAAATCCCAGCATGCCATGCATGCAGTACTATGTAGGATAGGAATGGCTTTCATTTCACTTCACGTACGCCTGCTTTTAACAAATGACTGCTATTGATTTGACACGGAGATTTCGAACGGCTCGAAGTTATTCAGTAGGTAGAAGAGAATGCACAGTTGTAAAACAAGTGATACTATATGGAAGAAAATGAAAGATGAATTTACACCTGCATGCTTGTAAATTGCTTCGGTTGATGATTTAATTTAATTTAGTGTACGATCTCGTTTTATATTTTCCACTTGTACGTAAGAGATGATCAGTTGGTGAGCAAATTGATGATTTTGATGTACCTTGTCCCCTTTGACATGGACTTTCATGTCAAGTCCTCTCCGCAGTCTATTTTAAGTACAGTATGCATTAATACGTACCCAATCTTTTACCCTTCCAGCACTCTCTCGATTGAAATGTACTTAATACAAATTTAAGGCCGGTTGTCTTCTGCGTTCTTGCTCCCCATTCTCTTTAACACATACAGTCATTGAAGTAGAATATATCATAACTAATGTGCAAGGTGATATTGCAAATCTATGCCACATGAAGAGTGTTTACTTCTTGTAATAGACCTTTTAAATATTGCTCACCAACCATAGCAAATTTCAATTATCTTCTTCAACAGGATAAATTATATATACCAGTTGCATAGAAGACACCTACCATAAGCATTAAACAGTACATATATAGAGACCACAAGAATACAGGACGTACGCATTTTGGGCTGGTTAACAGAACTGTTGATCTCCAGACCCCACTAATCGGATTTCGAAGTTAATTAATTTGCGTCCTTTCTTATCAAACCAGCCAAGGGGACTGATCTGCGACCCTCACCAACCCCCTTAAAAAATAATTATACTCCTTAACTGATTGATTACGTATTGAGTTGGAGGTGATTTCGAAGTGGAAGTGTTATATATGGGATGATATGTATATAGATTATACAACAATATTGCACACTTTAATTTGTTTTCTTCAATGTAAGCTCAAACTTATCAGGGCAACACGTACTGAATATATATCTAATGCAGCTAATGCGCCATCGCGTAAGTATGAATTTTTCAGTCGCGTCCAGCAAAAATGCAAGTGCTTTAATCAACGACTATTCTTTCACAGTAGAAGTCCTTCTTAATACGATCATAGCTCAGTCTACATAAGTGTTTGTCCCGTCATAGAAAGGGGGTTCAACCTCCATGATGGAACTGCTCCCCCAATTAGGTCGTTTCACCTAACAGTCTACACTGTTATAATGAGGTTTGAAAAACAAGATCGAGACATAATCGCTCGCAACAACAATGAGGATTACGATAGACGCGTTATAAAATTATAAAAAAATATTGTCAAGACGTCACATATAAGAAGTATGGCTGGTAATTTATATTTGAAGCTTCTTTTCATGAGGCATGTAATCTAAAAACAAAACCAGATGATTTAATTGACGACCTCCAAAGAGAAAAGTAAAAGATTAATCGATCGAGAACGTAAAATATCATTCATTTATATCAGCAGCAAAAATATGCGATGAGAACATGAAAATGAAAATGCAATGACTGGGTACTGGCACTTTAAGGTTAAACCCCGAACCGGACATTCTTTTCCCGAATCTCTATTTCGTAAATCTATAACTCATAGCCCCGTGTTTGTAAATATACTGAACAATAATGTCATCTCTTAAGCGTCCTACAAATATGTACATCTGTTAAACGTCCGCCCCGACGTGGACAAGAAAATAGGGCAGACAGAGAAGCATCGTGGGTGCCACGTAAGGAAGGAGCTAAGAAACGGAGCCTTTAGAGATGACGCATACCAGTTACCTCTCCAACCTCTTCTTCGTCTTCTTCCCCACCAGCAACAACACCAACACCAGATCGAATCGATCGATCGATCTCTGCAAATTTTGATGTGGAGATGGAAAGGCGCGCCAAATTCAAATCTTCGTCGCCCAACAAGGCCTCCTTGATCATGGTCTTCTTCTCCTGCATTGCTTCTCTCTACGTCGCCGGCCGGTATTTATCTGCCGCCCATCCCCTCCCCTTTTTCCTTCTCTGGAAATTGATATGGAAATGTGATTTTTCGATTCAATTCTTGGTTTTTTTTAATTTGTTGGGATTTTGGGTTATTGGATTTGGCGGCAGTTTGTGGGAAGATGCGGAGAACAGGTCGATTTTGTCAGAGCTTGTACGGAAGAATTCTGGCAAGGTTTGAAGTCTGATTTTATTGATTTTTAGTGTAAGGTTTGGTTCTTTTGAGTTTTTGCTAATTTTGTTGAATTGGCTCTCTTCGTTGTTGTTCTGGTTACATTTTGATATGGTAGCTGCCAAAGGTTATGACGACTGAGGATAAGCTTCTGTACTTTGGTTGCAAGTAGGTGTCTTTTAAATAAATTTGTGCATCAGGTTAATTCCCGTATCAGTATTTTTTCTCTGCTAAGTGTTTTTGTTCGCAATGGAACCATAGAGACTTGGGAAGGAGGCTGGTCGAAGCTGAAATGGACTTGACCTTGGCGAAAAGCCAAGGTTTCCTTCGCAAAAGGACTCATCTTCGTCTGGCAAGAAGCTGCTTGCAGTAATTGGAGTATACACTGGATTTGGGGGCCGCTCGTCTAGAAATTCCTTTCGGTCGTCTTGGATTCCGAATGGTTGGTTGGAAATTATGCTCATTGTTTTTGATGTTAGAATTTATTTGAACATTAGGTTTCCAATAGCAATGTGATTCATCATTTCGTTTTTGTATCATGTAGTTGATGCATTAAGAAAACTGGAGGAGAAGGGTGTGATTGTACGGTTTATAGTTGGTAGAAGGTAAATGACTGAAGTAATATGCAGTGTTTTCTTATGGTTTCTTTGATTTTTACTTGATTATCCTGTTGTTCAACGGAATGATTTTTTTATGATTTTAACACTTAAGTTCACCTTCTCTCTGTATATTTGCACAGTGCAAATCGGGGTGACAGTTTAGATCGCAATATTGATGCTGAGAATGCCTCAAAAATAGATTTCTTTATCTTGGTAAGCTGCTTTTGTCTAAGTTATTCACCTGCTGTATTTCGTTGGTAGGATATCTTATCTTTATTGGAACATATATATTTGACTATGAAGTGTAATCAACATGCTTTATAAAATGTACAGGAAGGGCATGAGGAAGCTTCAGAAGAAATGGCTAAAAAAACAAAGTTTTTTCAGCAAAGCTGTTGAAACTTGGGATGCTGATTTTTATGTTAAAGTGGATGATAACGTCAAACTTGACCTTGGTAATTATTTGTCTACTCGTAGATTCCAATGTCTTTTAAGTTGTTTGAATATTTTTTCGTGTACTCTATTAGAAAAGAAAAAGTTGTCCTTTAAGCTCCAAAAAGCTGCTGCACAATAATTTTTTCTAGAATGCATAGGAATCATGGGATATAGGAAAGACTTATGATTGCCTTTGTCATTGGTGTATTCGTCATGAATAAGAAATTCCTATAATGTCTGGTTTATATATGTGCAATGTGCCGCGCCTAATGTTTCACTAAATTTTGAATTAATGTTTTCAAGTCAACTCCATTTTCAATTCTATACCTTTTATAACCTTCCTTGATAATTGGATTTTCATTTGAGTGACATGTTTATGCCCATGGCCTGGCAGATGCGTTAGTTGACATTCTGAAAAGCCATCGTGGTAAATCTGATGTATACATGGGATGCATGAAATCGGGAAGTTGTAAGTGAACAGTAAGTGCATCATTTTTATTGAGGACCTTTGATACATCCAATAGAAATCTTTCTTCTATAATTTTCAGCTTGTTGCATCTCGTGTATTGCAAAGCTTACTGTAATGTGTCTATCTAGTAATTGATATTCCAAAGGGCAGTAAACTTTGTGGGACGCTCTTTGGTTGTCTGAGTTCTCAACCACACTATGCCTTCTAATAAGAGAGTTTCTGTCCCTCTTGCTTTGTTGAAAAACGAGGGGAAGACATGAATTGTGTTGTATATTTAACCAATGTCCATTATTTGACAACCATTTTTTAATCCTATGTCATATAAAAAAATGGAATGGTTTCTTAGATTTTGACTCTGGTTTACTTTCTTTCTGTTTTTAATTCTATTTGTTTCTTGTACCAGGAGCAAAATGTGGTATGAACCTGATTGGTGGAAGTTTGGGGATGAGAAATCGTAAGTTTCTGACTTAAAACTGATGACAACATGATATAGTTACATATTTCTACCTGGAGTGATGTTTAGAGCTTTTATATTGAACGTGCAAACATAATGGATTAATTCTTTTTACCTGAGCCTTAGAGGCAAACTTTTTTCTTTGAGTTTTGTGGTGTTACTCGGTAGAGAATCTCATATCAGTTTGGACCAGACTTGATTGATTTTATGAGAAGATTGCTTGGTCATGCAAGCACCTGAGAACTTGTACTTTACTTTGTCATCTACTGAAGGATTATAAGGATCTCTTTAGACCATACTTAATATTTTTATTTGATTGTGAAACCTACCTGGTTTTTCAGCAACAATTTGCATTTCTGTTTGGTTGACATGTGCAGCAAGGGTAAATTGCTAACCTCGCTGTATTTGTTGATTATGTCTGTCTTGAATGATCAGTTAAGGAAATGGACTTAGTCTTCTCGAAAGTAACCTAGCTGTATTTTTTAATTGAACCCATATGATAATATAAAAATGTGCGGAAGCTTGAACTGTTTTGGACCTATGATTGGCTTTTGCTTTGTCTTACTTGGCAAACAGAGTTTCCCTACCTTTTACTGTTACTTTTCTCTGTTTTTTGATGCTAACTGTTTTTGCGTTATATTATTGTCACAATTATCTTAAGATGTGAATTGTGCCTTAGTTACTATGAGTGACATTTTGTTGAGGTATAACTCTTTTGATACTACTTGCAATCAACTCGTTACATTTTCATGATGTGTGATCAGGTACTTTCGTCATGCTGCTGGTTCGATGTTTGTTTTGTCAAAGAATTTAGCCCAGTATATTGGTATCAACAGGTTGGAATGGATTTTTTTACTCAAGCAATTCGTACAATTAATTTACTTCATCTTCTTGTAAATATCATTAACCCCACATCCTGGAACTAATATATCTTTTATAGATAATTTCCTTATATCTTTTAACTTTTTGTATATCTGATTTGATTTTATCCTCCATAACAGTGGTTCGCTGCAGACATATGCCCATGACGACATATCCGTTGGTTCGTGGATGATAGGCCTTGAAACAACCTACATTGATGAAACTCGCCTTTGTTGCAGTAGCTCTAGACAAGGTACCTACATCCAAATACCACAAGCTGCATTCTTTGTTTTTTCTTCCCTGATTGATCTTGTATTTACTATTTTCGAGAGTAGGAAAAAGATAAGCCGATCATGATCTTTTAATGCAAAATGAGCAAGATTCTGATGATACGTTCAAAATTTCATGAATTAATAGTAAATAGTGTGTTTTTGTGATTACTAAAAACAAGAAATGTTGGGGTAAAATCTAAAAGTATTGTTGACTCTGTTTCAGATAAAGTATGCTCCATCAGATGAATTTCAGAACCTATTTTTACCTGTACTTCTTATAGTGGGCTCATGTGATGGGTAGGCTCCCACAGATAGTTGGATGACGTTCATCTAACTCAAAGAAGGAAAATTTCTAGATTTACAAGCATCTAAGGAGGGGGACTTAGTAGGTTCCAGGGGGAGAAATGACAATTTGTTGCTCAATGGATGTTATCATAATATAGCTGCAGTTCATGCTTTATTTTGCATGAGCAAGTTGGTTTTCTTGTAAGACTGCATTGGCTTTCCCTTACTAAATTTCTTCCCCGCGCTCTTATGAGAACTTTTTTTAGTTTTTGGTAAAGCATCATTTTCCTTCACCACGCTCTTTTGGATATCATTTCACTTCTCCATTTTGACGACGTTAGCAATGAGAAAGATGAAATTCAAGCATCCAGAAGGTGTGGTTCTACTGCCTTTTGGGTTCGGCAGCAGACCAATTTGCCAGAGAAGCATGATTGCCGACGACATATCCGCAGTAAAAAAAGCATCCAGAAGGTGTGGTTCTACTGCCTTTTGGGTTCGGCAGCAGACCATTTTGCTAGAGAAGCATGATTGCCGACGACATATCTGCAGTAAAAAAGCAAGTTGTCACTTTGTAATCAAGTCGTTATTCATTCGGGTTGTGGTATGGTAGAAGTCAGAACAGAAGCGAAGTGTTGGGTTTGAAACCAGTGTGACAACTAGAATGGGTACAGTCCCCCACTTTTGAATGCGTCTTCTTTAGGCGGCACCTGCTCTCCTTTGATCATAACATAAAAGAACAATTTAAGTAAATTTGTCAAAGAATTGATCATAAAGTAAAAGAACAAGAGAACCAATTTTCAATATTCATCATCATCGGCGAGAATTCGGTCCATGGGAGAAGTTACTTTTCCTGTGACCCGGCATCCAAGAACTTCAAAATCTACCCCCATTTAAGACCGCTGCACACCCACCTCTTGTTCTTGAGGTCAACCCGTTTTGGCGTTTTGAGTTTAGAACCGTTCAAAGAAAAGGATTTGCAAGACCTTTCATACAAGTTCTAGTTTTTCACAAACCAACAACTAACCCCTTTCTCTTACTATTTTTCATCGACTCTGTTTCGTTCGTTGCATGAATTTTCTGCTATTACAGAGTTGTTTATTTAATTTGGTTATTTGCATGGATTTTAATCTACGACCGTCATTTAATTCAACGTCAAGAGGGCTGCCGCCAAGCTTTGATTCTTATCCTTGTTCGAACGTGTTCTTAATAGTGTCCGCCTGCACGTTTTATTCACGAAATTTCCTTCTCTATTATTCCAAAATATAATGAACTAAATTCGTAGCTCTCTATTATACGGCCATGGTCGATGACAAAGAACACTCAACCCCTTATAAATCCAATTTTGACCTGCCTCGCTTTCAGATCACCCAAACCCACACTAACCAGTTGGGAAGAATTTATTATTTATGAGGGCCTCCTATGAAATTCTAGTCTAAAAATAATTTTTCTCTACGCAGCTTGCTCGATGTGTTTTAGTTGTCTGATTGTCGTTGTCTTAAATTGAATTCAGAATTGTATTAAGAAAATTTGCAAGTGTGGCTGCTGGAATTGAGCTTGTGGGGGCGAAAATTTAATGCTGACGCCTTAGATTTGGGAACTTCATTGAGTTTGCATGTAACATTTTCTAAGCTCTGATTCTAACTTCCAACATGGCTGCTAGTGCTGTGAAATATATTGACCGACGAGCTCAAGAAGAGAACACCATCTATTCAACATACATACTTAATAATACCTTACACACACACACACACACACACACTATATATATATATATATAGTAACGCATATATGTTTGGTAGTATAATGTATAACTTCCATCTCCATCTATATCTTGCATGTTGGTGCTGTTAATCCCCGTATCCCCCTCCTTTCAAAGGAGACCATGGTGATGAGGAGAGGATTGCTGCTCGTCATTCTTGTTATGATAATTTCAATGTTGACAATGGCGTCTATGGGAGAGTGCGTGCGAACTATGTTTAGCGGCCAATATCGGCTGCCGGAGCCGGAGAAGGAGTGGTTCAGCATGCTGCCTAGAGGACCAGTGCCACCGTCGGGTCCTTCTCCCTGCCACAACATGTTTGGTCAATACCATCGGCTAGCCCGTCCCGACGATATCATCTGCGGAGATCCTCCCTTTATAGAAACACCATGAGTGATGAGTACCATCTCAAAGGATTTAACTAGTCATGTACGCTGGATTCGTTGTTATAATTTGTTCATTCATATGAAGGGGTGCAAATTTGTCCCTGGGAAGTTATAGGCCATTGTAATTTTATTGGATTTTTATATATAGCTGACTAATTTTGCACAGGAGGATATATATATATAAACAATAAATCAGTTATGTCGTTTTGTATTGATAAACAAAGTTTTTATTATAGGATCAAATATTGTCGTATACTGGAATTGGTCGGGCAAAATGAAGAGGAGCGTGGTGGTGGTAATGGAAATTATAGGATTTGGTCGATTTTCGAAGTGGAATTTTGTAGGAGAAGATGAAGAAGATGGAGGTAGATTATGGGGATGGTAGTGTTGGTGGTGGGTGGCAGCGGTGGCCTCACCATGGCCTCCTTCCATCTCCGTCGCTCTCCTCACCTCCCTAACGATGACAGTAGAGCTACGATAACGTGGTCACACATCGAAACGACTCAACTCAACAAGGATTGTTTTTAATGTATTTTTGTTTGCGTTTTGCAGGTGGGTTTATACCCTTTTTTTCTCTGAGAATTTATTTATTGTAAGTGAGCTTATTTCGTTTTTTATAAATGTAATTAATTTTTTTCCTTGTGTGGATAATTAGTAGAATTTACGTTAACCAATGAAAAGGAAGAGCATTTTTTGAAAAAAAAATGGAACATGGCTATTGAAATATTGTAGATGGACTTCAACCAGCTCATGTTTATGAGATTGAAAAATAGCATATGGTAGTTCCAAATTCCAATGACCAACGGGTTAATTTTCTTGTTGCTACGCACTGCAAACCGTCGAAAACAAACCAACCAGTAGTGCGATTCCAACAAGCATCAGTTCTTTTTAAAAGAAAAGATAAAAAATCGTTGTGCATGAATTTAAATAAGCAATTTTCTCATCTTAAAAAAGTTTTTATCTACTACAATAATTAAATATATCGAAAGATCCTTCGTGCATCCAAAACGTATCAAGATTCACATGACCGATAGATAATGTGTACATATGCACATATAATTAGTCTCAACAAAGAATGAGGGAAAATTAAGCGAAGTCACGTTTAAATGGAAAGAAAAATCATGCATGCAGTCGGCGAAAAAATTATGTAGAGTGCATAAGATTAAATTAAAGTAACACAGAAATCAAGAACAGGGCGTCTGATCCGAATCATCGCAATATTGTCACAGTTGTCCTAGTTATAGATTTAGCAAGAATAAATATGTTGGTTTTGGACGTGAAATAACTGCTTATTATGATAATATACAACCATGTTTTACTTAAGCGTTGTTTTAATTTTATATGGATAATCACTAATCACTATTAGTACTGCTTACGCACGAAGTCATACGGTAATGCCAGGTTTCAGAATACAGTAGTATAAGAGATGTGAATTATGTAATAAGCTATTGAGATGGGGAACGTGTTATAAAAACACGGGCATCATGTGAATACAACTCGAGTTGTAAAGGGCATGTGAACTCACCAGCTCGCCACATTCTCAAACATGTGACCCGCTAATTTATATTCATCTCTGCTTCTCATATAATTTCCTCCTCCTTGATTCTCAAGAGTGCATCGCCATGGAAAGCAGTCATACAGTCCCCCCTCCCCCTTTTGTTGTGGCATTTTATAAGCTAAAGCCTAACAGAGACCCTTCGGCCTTCAAAGAAAATAGAAAAGGGCCACCCTCCCAATATCTTATCACACCCACTACAAGTTAAGTTAAGTGAACTAAATTTCCATCTTGTTTGAAAGCCAGCCGCTCTATTTAGGTTTGATAATTGAAACCTAATGCACTACAAGATTCCACCCCCCACCCAATGTAAACAGATTAGAAAACAATAAGACAAGTGAAACGTAGGCTGCCCAAAGTTGGAAGGAATATGTTCCTAGCTACTCTGCAAAAGCACCCCATCTTTATCCCGAGCTTTTACATCAAATCCAAATTAATCGCCATTACCAAAACCGAAACTAAAATTACAGACAAACAGTAATAAGACCTGACTCTCTCTTTTTTCCACAGCTACTTATAAAACCTTCCTTTAACAAATCAATCAAACGCAGTCCACAATCAACTTCTTAGCATTCTCATTTTAAACAAACAACAAAAAGAACAAAAAAGCCTACTTCACTAGTGAAATGCAACGGAAAAAAATAAAGTCAAAAAACACAAGGTTGTCACATGAAAAGATGTAGACACCTCTCCTCCACAAAAAAAAAAAAAAAAAGACCCACCGAGCCAAACAAAATGAAAAATCATAAAATGGGGTGACAATTAAATCCCCCAAATATCAGCAGAATCAAACAAAATGGCCTCCGAAAAAAAATGAAGAAAGAAAGAAATTAATAATAAGCTAGAATTAGAAGAAGATGATTTAAAATTAAAAAGAAAAGACAATAAATAACGGAAAAAAATTCAAATTGGTGGTGGTCCCACATGGGAGGGACCAAAGTCATTGGAAATGGAGAGGGCGATGTGGGGCCAGGAGGTGGGGAGGAGCTTGAGCAGCAACTGGGCCTTGCGCTTGGCCCGGTCGGTGCACCCGCTCTGAACCACGAGCAGCAACTGATCCACCAACCCGGCCCCAACCGCGGCGCGCCGCGCCTCCTCCGACGCCGTGCACACCGCCGCCAACGCACCCGCCGCGTACTCCGTCGCCCGCTCCGACACCTTGGTCATGCTCCTCACCAGCGCCGCCACCCCGTCCTCCCCAAGCTCCCCGCCGCCCCGGGACAGCAGCTCCACCGTCGCCAGCGCCCGCTCCGCCTCGCACTGCTCCATCTCCTCGAGCCGCGCCAGCAGCGCCTCGCCCGCCCCGGCCCGGGCCGCCCGTGGGCGGTTCGCCCGGCCCAGGCAGAGCGAAAACAGGGCCCGGACTGCGGCCCGGACCGCGCGCGGGCAGTCGAGGAGGGAGACGAGCCCGTCGAAGATGCCGTCGGTCTCGCCGGCGAGGAGGCGGAGGCAGTCCGGCGGCCGTGCTGCGGCGATGGCGCTGTCGAGCAGCGCGGCCGCGTTCACGCGGGCTTCGGGAGAGGGGTGGGCGAGGAGGGCGACTAGGCGGCCGATGCCGTCGGGTTCCGATATCGGCCCCGGCTCCGGCAATGGGAGCAGGAGCACGATCAGGCCCAGCGACTCCAGAACGGCCAGCTCGTCCTCGTCGGCGTCGGAGATTGCTGCCGTCTCCGAATCCGACGAGGGAGCGGGGAAGATGACCGAGAGCAACATGGAGTGGGCGCCGTGGTCGACGAGGATCGAGCGGGCCTTATCGGAGTCGCGAGAGAAGGACCGGAGGCGGCGGAGGGAGGTGAGGCGGGTGGCACGGGGCAGAGAGGAGGAGGGTGAGCAAGAGCAGAGCAGAGAGAGGAGGAGAGAAGGATCGGGCGGCTGCTTTGGAGTGGGGATGCGGTCGAAACCGAGGTGGCGGTGGGCGGTGCACCAGTCCTGTATGAGCCGCCGGAGAGTATGGTTGGGGATGAGCGCCAGAGCAGTGGGATGGTCCAGAGGGGAGCGAGTGACCGGACAGGTTGAGTTGCCGGCGGCGACCCACGCCTCGATGCTGGTCCGGTCGTAGGTCTGGCCGGTGCTCACCGTGACGGGGTCTCTCATGAGCTCGAGCGAGATGGGGCACCGGAAATGGTAGGGGACGGCGACCCCGGCGGTGTCGAGCGCCGCCACCTCCACCACTCTGTCCCTCATGCTCACAATATGAATAGAAGTAGCAGTAGCAACAAGCACGACGGCGTCTCAACGCCACAAACCATGCATCTGACACAAACACATGAATTGAGAATTGGCTTCTTCTATCTGCTCTCTCTCTCTCTCTCTCTCTCCCACCTCGCTCCCCACTTAGCTCCTGATCTGAGTCCGAGTCTCTCTCTCCGTTTGTATATTTATACTCAACCCATGAGTACATATGTGAGAAGCGGTTAGCTCTCTCCACTCTGATGAAGAATGTTATAAATAAAGAGGGGGAGAGGTGGTTTGGTGGGGGGCGAAGGAAACCATCTCTAGCAAGGGCAGAGCTGGGCAAAGAGTGTCTGTACTGGTGCTGGGCAAACTACGCGACATTCATTGAAAGAGGTGTGTGGGGGCGGCGTGTGGGTGTCTCCGAGAACTTGAATACTCTCCCATTGCACCTCTGACTCCAATCCTCTCTCACTACATGTTCTAGTTCACACCCCCCAAAGACAATTCCATGTCCGTTTCGTGGATTAAGTTGGTACTATCGCTTCTGATTGGTGTGCTGGTGAGAAGCATGCCATGTAACCTAATAGGTGGTTCATTCACTTGTGATATTATCTGTTTTAGAAACTGTCCGTTGGATGAAACATTTTTCAATATGAATCCTCAATTGAGGAGGGTCTTAAGTGGCCAATGGGTGAATAATGAAGGATTTGTATGTATATCTATGTTCTATATATGGAGTATGGACGACGGTTTGTGGAATGAGTGGGAAATTAAGGGGGAGGGTCACAATTCACATGTGGTGGAGCTTTGTGTGTGGAGGAGAGGAAGTTTGTAAAAGAAAGTAGGCTTTGATTTTTTTAGTTGATTGGAAGAAAAATGGGAGAAAGGGTCCACAAGAGCCGAAAATCTCACTCCCGTTTACATCATGCCTTTATGATCGAAACTACAATTGGTCTTAGATAGGGAACGACGAACGGTAGCTGGTTGTGCGGTAACCGCTGCTTATAATAGCTGCAATGTTAATCCAATACCTAGGAATGAGGAAGAGGGCGTGTGTAAGTGCTTTTGGAAGTAGAAAACTCGGATAAATTTCTTATCATCCTCACGTCTGACATGTTAGCTTCATTTACTCGCGGTACACCAATGGTTGTAACAGCTGATCAGCAGCTCCCTCCCTAGCACAGATGGCGATTGAATACACTTAGCCTTTTGACCAACCATACGCTTGGTGAATGTACGTCCGACAGACCCATGGCTGTTCATCATTTAGATTTTAGTATTTAGTGAGTGTTGGGAGTCTCACAAGCTGTCACATGTATTGTACTTTTCTCAGCTTGTTTATTGGCTATTATTTTATCGAAGCAATTTCCATGCATACATATCGTATCTAATCAATCAGTAAAACCTTTGATTCCAGCTTATCAAAGAGGGGAAAAAAGAGAATGGCGCAACCTCCCAGGTTGCAACCTTACAGAGTCAATTCAGGAAATCTACCGGGTCAAAGTAATTCATTTCTCACTCATTCCTGCTCGTTTCTCCCCGAAAACAATTCTTTCTCTTACTTCACCGACCGGCAAAAACGCCCGCCGACTTTGATTGCCGCAGTACGAAATCCTCCCACCTAAAATCTGCCCACAAAACCTCGCAACTACATCTACTTCCATCCGTCATCTAACACGTATGTTCACACATTGTTTTTTTATCCCAAAGCGAAATTCCCACATTTGTTCCTCGTTTTATGATTTGAGGTTAGAGATGATCTATTATAAATCTAAATGGGAGGATGGTAACACAGAATTCATATCTATAACCCCGACCGGGGATGTACAAGAATCAAGATAAAGGAAGCATTGTTAACTAGGAAAAAAAAGCTTATCCATTAATTATAGTAGAAGCTGGTTTATCACTTTTTTTATGTAGAAGCACTAAAAAATGAGTGGCGGAGAGAATGTAAGAGAAGCGGGCAAACTAGATTGGGAGGGAAGGGGAGGGAGTTTGTCCGCCACGCGTGCAGGAATGTGAAGAGAGGACGAGTTGGGGCCCACACTTCCAAGCCCGCAGTATCGGCGGTCAACCCGGCATGGGGCTTTGACCATCGCCACCGTGGGGCCCGCACTTCCGATGGTCCCCCCTTCCTTTGCACGTGCTAGGTTGGCCATGCCCGTGTCGCCAGCTCATCACCGCCACTTCCGTGGACTGTTTGACGCCCCCCTGTCCGCAGCAGCCGCTTCGATGTAAGCTCCGTCACACGTGCCACACAGCTCACCAATCTTTCCCCAAAAATGATACGAGTCGACGACGGGCTAATAGTGGTCGACACCAGCTATGATAGCTTTCTAAATTCTACGGGGCGAAGAGCACAAGCGCAAATTCAAACTCAATTCCATGTCCAAATCGCTTTATTCGAAGATTGAGTTGTTTTTATTGGGTCCAATAACCTTACTAGTTATAAGATCTTTGGCACGAACCACTCGAAATATTGGGCCATGAAAATAGTCGATTACAGGGTCGACATTAGGTAGAAACTTGCAAATGTGTTTTTGTTAGCACGGGAAGTATAATGATTTGATCTGAAAAATATAAAAAAATGTCCCAAATCGGAACAGAATTCACTTATATAAATCAATCGGTACACATAACAGAACCGCCTAGAACTAGAAGGGAAGACCAAGGAGTAAAATGGGAAGTTTAATCGGAACGGTGTTTGCCCAGAGGGGCCACATAGAATGAATGCCCTAATTAGTGTGTGATGAATGGTTGTCCACGCAAGTCCGGGAGCTGTGATGTTGAGTTGACGATCACGAGCAATTGCCACAACAAATGGACAAGCCCATGATAGGTGGTGTTGCACCTTAGCCGGGCACCCGCATCTGCCCTCACCTGGTCCTGTCCCTCTATGACAATTCCTCTCACAATGGTTCATCTCTTGTATGTCACCCTCCACCGCCCCATGCCATGACATTCGACAAACCCTTTTCATACATATACATAAATCTTGCTCAAATCCCCATAATATGTCTTTTAATCATGTATTTACTTCATAATTATAAGTACTTGATCTATAAGCTTTTCTTTAACTCGCTTGTATACATCGATCCTCAAAGATTGGTGACGGACTCTACCTACGTATCAAGACTGTATACTTGATCTTGAGCCTTACCCATTTTATCTAGTGTTGAGGTTCCTCAACTGTATATTGTATTTGGTCTTAGTTAACATCTGCGGCTTCGAACATCACGACCTCTACCAATCACTAGCTACTGCTCAGTGGACAGTGATCACTGACCATTCAAATGTCATGCGGAATGAGTCGACATGCAACTATGCTATAGACGGAGACATTGGCATCATGCAATTATAGCAGGATGTGGATCAAGGCCCTCCTATATATATATATATATATATATACACGAGGGAGGCTATGGTGCGCTGTATGCATTGATGAGAGCCGTTGGATTTTGATCCAACGGCTCTCATCAATGGAGCCACCCATCTTGTTTTGGACCCGCCCGCCGGCCCGCCCGACCCCGACTCGCCCGACCCGCCCCTCCCGCCCCCGACCGCCTTGCCCCACCGTGCACCGACGGCCGCCGTGCCGCCCTCCCCGCCCCCAGCCGAGGCCCCCGGCCACCACCCTTCTCCCACCGCCCGGCCAGCGCCCGTCGCCGCGGCCCTCGCCCCGAGCCGGAACCGTGCACCGCGCCGCCCCCTCCGCCACGGCCCGATTCCGCCGCCCCTCTCCCCCTCGCCCCCAGTGGGCGCCCGACCCCCGCTGGCGGAGGGGCGGCGGAATCGGGCCGTGGCGGAGGGGGCGGTGCGGGATTGAGCTGTGGCGGAGGAGGGGGGCGAGCGGTGCACGGTTCCGGCTCGGGCCGAGGGCGGCGGCGACGGGCGCTAGCCGGGCGGGGGAGGAGGGTGGTGGCCGGGGGCCTCGGCTGGGGGCGAGGAGGCCGGCACGGCGGCGGTCGGTGCGCGGTGGGGCGAGGCGGTCGCGGGGCGGGAGGGGTGGGTCGGGCGGGCCGGCGGGCGGAGTCTAATACGAGATGGGTGGCTCCATTGATGAGAGCCGTTGGATCAAAATCCAACGGCCCTCATCAATGAAGCGATGGTGCGCTGCAAATGCATGCAGCGCACCATAGCGTTTTTAATATATATATATATATATATATAGGGGGTGCTTGCCCTGAGCTATAGCTCACATGCAGGTTACGAGGAGAGGGAGAAAATAACAAGTTGAGGCACAAATTGCAAATCGATCATAGCTGGTATGAGAGAGGCTTTTCCTTAGAGGCCACCGGTGAAGCTTTCCCTCTACCATCGCCCGCGATCAACATCGTTGGGAGACTTGCTGGAGAAAGTGCCGTGGTCTCTAACTTAAAATGTGTCTGCCATTTTCTACTTGCAAATGTAGCTTACATAATATAGTGATCAAACAATTAATACATATATGTTAGCATATTGGATAATTGAACAACCCGAGCTCTTACGCTCTCTTTACTTTGTGACGACAACCAATCCTATTTCTAAAAAGATGCACCCTTGTACCTCCAATCCATTGCTTGTATAAAGTTATTGTTAAAGTAAGAATCTTTATTTATGTATTTAAAATTCAACACATATATACACATGATATATATATTCATATATATATATATATATATATATATATATATATATATATAAGCTGAAGGCCGGGATACTAGTGGTCCATCTTGCGCCGGATTGAAAGGCAAGGGGCATCATCCTTTTGCATGCCTTTTCTTGTCAATAAAACTAATAATACTTAAATACCTGACATGCTTGCTTCCTTCGGAAAATGATGGAGTGCGAAGGGACCTAATATGATCACCTATTTGGACTTGACTGTTCGTATCTTGGGCCCATTCTTTGGGTGGAGTTTTTCTGCCTGGCCCACTCTTGTGTCCATTACTTGAAATGAAAGTAAGGATGGGACCAAAATGTGGTATCGTTGCCGGGCTTGCAATAAGCTGGATTTCAACGCTGAATGAAAACAGCCAAACTAGAATAAAAGGACAAGCACAAATGTCTTAACTTCATTGCTGAAAATTCAAATGTGTAGGATGCATAACTAATAACCAATATATTTATATATATATATACAGATGATTTAAGAAAAAGTGATCCTAATGAACTGATTTTTCCTTTCCTAATAGAATACAAAAATTATAAACAAATCCAGTGAAGAAATGAAATTACATACAAGTGTAAAATAAACAGTTCTGAAGATATTAGACTGATTCAATAGAGAGATCATCGTTCAATTAAAATGAGTCCACCAATTGCTGTATTATATTAATTATAGTGTCTCGTCTTTTCTAAAGATGACGAACTAATGTCAAGTTCAAGACTTCCCTATTAGAAATATTATATTTTAATATAATCAGTTAAAACAAAAATAAGTATAAATAATACATGGATCGATGTAGAATGTCTACATCTTCAATATACCTTCCAAGTTTTTCAAGATCTAATTATTAATAATAAACTTATTTTCTACAACCTATCTCTTCTTCTTTATAATGTTATAAAATAATGTATGTACAAAATAATACGTAAGTTCTTTTGATATAAAAGGAGTTCTATTTATCTTTTCCTAATTGATAAGAATTGTGGGATATTTATCTTTTTTAAACTTATATATATATATATATATATATCAAATTATATAATATCTATTAGATATATTTATTTAAATTTGGATGGGCACACCACTATAGGTATATCCCTATCATATACACCAATAAGAAATTTAAGATTGTATATATTAGAGCTATGCAACTTTCCATTAAAAAAAAAAAGAAGAAGTTTCCATTAGCTCTTTGAGTGTCAAATTTGGATTTAAGACTTCTTCCTCCATCAAAATTAAAAAAAAAACTTTCTCTAAACTCCAACAATGTCACGGTTTAACTGCATGAAAACTCAGTAGGTCGCCTGGAAAAAAGAAAGAAACACAGGAAGGCCCAGGTTTTATTATTTCGGTGAATTGGCCCATTGCGTAGTCTCTTTTCGGCCCATGTGATTTCAATATGGGCCTGTTTTGTGCAACTTAATCGGCTTAAGCTTGTTTATCATACAAATCTTTCACGATAGTGTGCCATTATGTCGTGTAGCACTCTTAATGTTTTTCTTTAATAATTTTTTTATTCCTTATGGAACATGTCAAGCAAGATTAGGCTTGTATATATTTCATTTTCATCCATAAAAATTTTGCTGAACAGTACCAGTCGCTCATCTAGAAATGCATATATATTCTACCCGGCTGCCCAATCACAACAATTAATCTCAATTGGATTGCTACATATTTACCAAAAAGACCTTTAGATAATGATAGATATGCATCACTTACTAGTTTCGACTAATGTGTTCTAATAATATGGTCTAAAAACTAATGCGTTGTAATAATATACTAAGTTCGTCATCTTTGGATGTTGGAAACCCTGGCAATTTTTGAATGCAAGCTAGGCAAGCGTATTTAGGGCTGCTAATTAAATAAGTCAGCTCGTGAGTATTTAATGTTCGGTTCGACTTGACTCGAAACTCGATATTTAAATGTTCGAGCTTGAACTTGACCCGAACTCGAATCTTACAAACCGAACTTGAATAAGGATGTGTTCAATTTGACTTTGACTTGGTTATAACTCGAACTCAACTCGAAATTCGACTCGTATTTCAACTCAAACTTAATTCGATAAAATAATATAATAATATAATCTTTATTATATATATAAAGACTATATTTGATATTTAAGTCAAATTTGAGTATCCATATTTAAAACTCGTTCGATCTCAAATTAAATTTAAACTAATTTTAAACTATTCGAATTAAATTTAAACATAAATTAAATTGAGTTCATTTGCTCGTCTAGCACCCCGCGGCGTATTGAAACAAAGCCCATTTAGCAAGAGAGCAAAATCTGCATGCTACATCCTCGAAGCTCATCATTCCCACTATACGCCGTAACGCTTGCCTTGTATATTCGGTATTCGACGTAAATAATCATCATTTTGATCCGGGTTGAGCACCAATATGTTTTTAAAATATCCGAATTAGGACTCTAATGAATGTGCTTAGTGTAATAGCTTAAGAAATTGATAAGTGAATAACCTGTCTATCAGAGTCAAAATTATACAGTTTCACTGCTCATGTTTTACCGTCTTGTGCAATAAAAGCTGCTGGATCAGGCGCATGGTCTGGCGGCCATCATAAGTACGAAAATGAAGGATGGTGTCACTACATATATATAGCCATCCCATTTCCCGCCTTCTTCTCTTGTATTAAAGCGACTAAGCAAACTCATTAACGTCTTTGGTGGAAATATTTATAATTTCCATCTCTATATATGCCTACGGCCGTTGATTTCATCCCTTCTGGCATCTTTAATACAAGTTATTGCTCATTAATCACTGGTAGATAGGAAACAAATGAAGCTTTGTTGTTGAAATTACACCTGGGCCAATCTCAATCTTGATCTCAATCACTCCTTCCTCATAAAAAATGTCAACTGTTGGAGGCTGCAGTGTCGGTTTGACAAGAATGAATCAATCTTTTTAGAAAGATCGTTAGGAAGATTACATGTGTTAGTTGTTAAACCAGATGCTTTATCAATCTAATGACTAAATTAGCACCTTGGCCTTTTAATCACAAGGAAGAAACTGCTACCAATGCCCACTAAAAAATACTTTAATGGATCATCATCCATTAAATTTTAGTCTGCTTGCAACAATTATGTGGCATTTGACAAAATCTTGCACTAAATTTTCTGATAGAATGGAAGCATAGTGGAGATGTTTTTTCTACTCTTGTAAAGGTCCCATCATGCCAGCTGCTAAGCATGCCCACTCAACTCTCTGCTCCTCCTAGTGTTCTTTACTGTCTACTTCCACTGTTCGGATCTCCTTCTCCAACCCCCATTTTTCTATTCTTCTTCGTCTGCCTTGCTCACACCACAACAGCAAATGACCAGCTTCCTCATCATTTAGTTTGGCCTTTCTTCTTACTTCATCTTGATCTGCACTTCCAAACATTGCATCTGTTCTTCCATCTTATCTTGTTACTGTTTTTTTTGGCCACGAGAGCAGACTAAGCTGTAACTTTTGGAAAACATTGAATCCTTGAGATCTTCTACGCCATATTTGGCTGCAAATTACAGTGTTGTGCAGTTGTCTTTTGATCGTCTTCCCCCTCCAACTCTCCCCTATATATTGTCGCTTCAATTCTTCCCATTAGTCTTCACCGTGTCAATTTTTTTACCGTTTGTAATCTGCCACTTGTCTTCCTGTCGTCTACGGTTCAATTTCTTCCTTTTTACTATTACCGACACAGCATCACCAATCGCCTTCTTCCTCTGGAAGCTCTACCACCGTCGCAACCACAATGCTCCTCTTTTTAGCAGCAACGAGCTACTGATAAAAATCAAGTCTTTGTTCTGCCTCTGGCTTAGCTCCTCACAAAATGACAGAGTACAAATCAGCTTTTCTGGGCGACCAGCTCTCCAAAAGAACCTCCATCTTCGGCCTCCGTCTGTGGGTAATCATAGGAATCTGCTTGGGAGCCTCCTTTGTTCTGCTCCTCTTCTTGATATCTCTCTGGATCACCTCTCGAAGGAACAGCAGCAACAAGCGCAAGGCCACTCATAAGGCCAGCATCCCGAACGTCTCCAAGGAGATACTAGAGGTTCAAGTCGACCACCAATCCCACGCACCTCCGCCGACAGACCCACTGCCGGAGTCGGAGCCGTCGCCGGCCACCGACCGGTCATTGCTGCTTCTCCCGGCGCCGGAGGACGAGAGCCCGGTGGGGCTGCAGAGGATCCACATTGAGATCGGGAAGGACCACCGGATTGTGTACCCGGAGAGGGGGGCGGCGCCACCGGCGGGTCGTCGCAGGGGAGCGGGGAGAGCCGGCCGAGCGATCAGGCGCCGGCAGCCAATGTGCCGGAGGTGTCCCATCTGGGGTGGGGGCATTGGTACACCTTGAGGGAGCTCGAGGACGCCACCGGTGGGTTCTCGGATGAGAATGTGATCGGTGAGGGTGGGTATGGGATCGTGTACAAGGGAGTCATGGAAGATGGCGCCATGGTTGCCGTCAAGAATTTGCTCAACAACAGGTCATTCTTCTTCTTGGCCTTAACATTTGCATGCATGCTTTCTTCACATTCATTCCCATAAAAAAAACTAGAGTTGATTTAGTTTAGCTTATACTAACGTCATTGTTGCTAAACTAGGGACTTTTATGGAGGGCATTCAGTTGATTTGTAAGCTTGTTACATTTGGAGGGAAACACAAAAAAAACTAGAGTTGATTTAGCTAGCTTATACTAATGATGATGTCGCTTAAATGACCAATCTCTGGTTTCCCATTTGAGAATCGAATTGCAAACTGACTGTGTTCATAATGTGTACATATATATATATGCGCAATAGCTTAGATCGGGTACTATGAAGATCTTATATGGCTGGTTTGTGAGTGATTGCTTTGTTGGCGGGAACTTGTTTGGGCAGGGGTCAAGCGGAAAGGGAATTCAAAGTTGAAGTGGAAGCAATTGGGCGTGTCCGACACAAGAATTTGGTGAGATTGCTTGGCTACTGTGCTGAAGGCGCTCACAGGTTGAACACTTTTCCCTGATTTGCAATCAAGTTTGAAGGCTTCATGAATCTTCAAACGAAGTAAAGTGTACATGATTTTGAGAGTTTGCAATAGCAAAGATGTTCTGATGAGCTAAGTTTGTTTCTTGTTGCTCTATAGGATGTTGGTGTATGAATATGTGGATAATGGTAACTTGGAACAATGGTTGCACGGAGATGTTGGTTCTTGCAGTCATCTTACCTGGGAAATCCGTATGAACATTATTCTTGGAACTGCCAAAGGGTATGTGTGTGTGTATTCATTTGAACATTCTCTCAGCTCTTCTCAAATAATTTCTGCCACTTCTAATTTTAAGCCCTTTTCTATGTATGATGTAGGTTGACCTATCTTCATGAAGGTCTTGAACCAAAAGTAGTACACCGTGACATAAAATCCAGTAACATATTGCTTGATAAACAATGGAACCCCAAGGTGTCGGACTTTGGCCTTGCCAAACTTCTTGGTTCTGAGAGGAGCTATGTGACTACTCGTGTTATGGGCACATTTGGGTAGGTTCTAAAGGTTCTCACTAATATATATATATATATATATATTTGCATTCTCCATTTGCTTTCTTGATTAGAGCTTTTACTTTTGTGCCTTGTAACAGATACGTGGCTCCCGAATATGCTAGCACTGGTATGTTAAATGAGAGGAGTGATGTCTACAGCTTTGGAATATTGATCATGGAGATAATCTCTGGAAGAAATCCTGTTGATTATAGCAGACCACCTGGAGAGGTAGTTGTAATTTCAATAATTATATGCTTTAATTTATTATTTTCCATAATGAGAAGAAAAACATTAAAATCAGAAATATTGTTATTCTAACATAGACGATAAATTTTTGCAGGTGAATTTAGTGGACTGGCTGAAAGTTATGGTAGGTAACAGGAACCCTGAGGGAGTGTTGGATCCGAAAATGACAGTAAAACCTTCTTCCAGACTATTGAAGCGAGCTCTTTTGGTGGCTTTAAGATGTGTGGATCCTGATGTCCAGAAACGACCTAAGATGAACCATGTAATACATATGCTTGAAGCTGATGATTTTCCATTCCGAGATGTAAGCTCTCCTTATAAATTCTAAATAATTTATGGTTCAAAATTATATCATATGCTTGAGTGAATGTTTTGATGAATACTCTTGTGTGGAAAATGGTGTTATAACTTATCTTTTATCTCGGACTTTGTTTCCTCTCTTTATAGGATCGTCGAACCAGATTGGGAACAGTACCACCTTTTCCAAAACCTTCACTGGAAAGTAGAAGGGACCAAGAAACTACTCCTTAACTTGTTGAACGTAGCAGTTGTTGCCTTCGATATACTCTCCTGCCAATCATATATTTGAAGTGGTGCAAAGCAGTTACGTAATTTCGAGGAGCTGGAAGAATCTCCTTCTTCAGACGGCCGACCAATTGTAGTAGATTTCTGTCTTGTTCATGCATGTCTTCTTCCCAAAGGTGCTGTTCCATGGAAAAGAGCATCTACATTAATACTTGTATATTGTTATAAAAAACAAGTTTCATCTACCTTTTTTGTTTCTTCATAGGGGGGTGGTGATCCAGTTACTGTTTAATTATTTGGATTTTGTTTGAAGGATTTGTTTTGATAATTTCTACTTTTTCCGGGGATTGCTAATTGTTTTCCTTAATGTGGTTATTAAACTCATTGTCATGTATTTATATCAACTTGGTAATTAAGATTTGTCTCTGCTACTTGTAATCAGTGCAGCTTTTAAAATCAGGATATCTTCATGGGAAAGATTGTTGGTGCACAGCATTGAGAATGAGATTATGTTCTTTTATGTTAATAATGATACACATTATTAATATCGACACATGTTAGGCAGCATTAGAAAACTGACAAGGACAAGAGCCAATTATTGGGAACACTGTCTGCTTGGGAGAGATCAGAGCATGCATGATTGTCCAATACAATCATTTATCATTATATTAAGCGGTGGAGGAAAGTAAGGCAAACATCCCCGCTAAAATCCTTGTCATTTGGTCATCTTTTCCTTTCTAAATCATGTTTCTAAAAATCTAAACACATTCCTCCAATCCTTCACACTGACATTGCCATTTATTAATGTCTGTATCTTTCCCTTCACATGAAAACATTGATTAAAAAGATGTGACCGGATAGCAGTATAAGCTTGAGGATTATTGGAGGGGAACACCGAAGCAGACAACGGCGTTTGAAGAGTTTAAACTATAAAGTGAGCCCTTGCCAGCTGCCCAGGGCAAATCTCTAGTCTTAATGAGCTCACAGCAATGTTCACACTCCTGGGCAGGAGAAGACAGACAACAATGAATAGATGCAAGAGTTAAGAACGATGATGCACATTAATTGAATCCAACAACAAATTAGCATCAAATGTGAGAGCTATATATGGCTACCGTTGGCAGCGAGTGAGTACCTTAAAAGCCAGAGTAATAGTATATCTTAGTGAAGGACGGCCCCTTTGCCACGGGGTATGTTTCTGTTGAGATAAGGTCTCCACAGCTGGTGGGTTTGTCAGTGGGTTAGGGATCTTTGGACCCCTCGTCCATCAATGAGATGGGGTTAATAGGGAATCAGAGGGAAAGTAAGATTATGTGCGAGGAGAAACCACCTTCACAGCTTTACTCCTCCATGCATTGTAATGTCTAGATCATCTGTATTACTATGTTAGCAAGAGGACCCCATAACTTCTGCTCCTTGGGAAATTTTATCAACATGTCTTAAAGTCTACTACAACCTCTGGTTGTATGTATTACTCCGGTCCTAACATGGAATGCTAGTTGTACAAGCATTCATGTCGATATCTGGCTTTCTATTATCTATCACTGGGCACAGTTTTCACTTTGCCATTTAATTCGTGGACCCAAGTTTTGCTCCGTTATAATGGAGCTTGACCAGATGGTAGCATCAATCAGCCGACACCGAAAAGAGGACTCCTCTGTTGCCTAAATTGAATGAACGAAGAAATGTGCTTAGCATTTGAAGCAAGAAGCAAGCCATGAATATGACGAATTGAACATGGAACAAACACAGGCAGAAAGCAAGAAACTCGAAACGGTGCCAGCTCTTCACCAGTCACCATTCGTGATCAAGCTGAGGATGTTGCGAAGACTTGAAACAAAAAACCCGAAAGGTCATGCTTAATGGTCCAAGTTTGTTTGTGAATAATGTGAAAACATGGAGAGAATCAGTTGCCATGCCTTTTTCAAGGCCAGCTCGTGATGTCCAATCCCTGAGGTGCTTCATTCTTGGTTTTTTTTGGAGTGGATTTGATATGATGAAGGTGGAGTCATGGAGTGGAGGATCTTTGGAATAGAACCCAGAAAGGAGGTATCCTTTTCACTAGTCCATATTAAAGGTTCGTGTTTGATAATTTGGTAGCTACAGTAGACAAGATTGCGACCAACTTTTCACAAGGAATGAGAGCCCCCCTTCCCCAAATCTTTGAAACTTTCCTAATTAATCCGACACTCCTTAACGAAGATAAAGAACAACTCTAAATAACGAAGGAAGATAGATAAAAGGATCAAACCTAAAAAATCACTTATAAGAAATCACTTTTGTCATAAGACTTGTAAAACCATTATAATCCATGATTCCCCCTGAATTTATTCATAAAATATAATAAAATTTCTAATTAAAATAAACTCCGAATACAAGACTACTAAAAAGGTCATGACTAATAATTCATAATGAACCAGCAAACTATGACGTGTACTGCATCAAATGGTAAGCTTGCTCGATCAGTAGAAAACTAGAGATTCCAATGGTACTCACTACTAAGAAAGTAACATGCATTTTGTCTATCTATCCATTTATCTCTACACATTTTCCTGCAATGCAATGAAACTCCAATACCGGGAGACTTCTCACTTAGAGATGGTTCAAAGATGTGATACATCACTTTACAAATTCAATGCCAAAACTCGTCCCAGAAATGATAAACAATGCTCTCCATTTGATACAAATAAAACAATAAATAGCCTTCAGCTAGCTACCAGCATTGTCAATGTCATGAGAAGCATTAACAGTGACATAGAAGGTCGCCACCAGAAAGAAGCACTAGATGGGATTGCCCTTCCACCGATGCGTGGACGAAAAGTGATTGGCGACTGAGAGGTAGGGGCAGGGGCAGGGGCCTCGCCTGCCTCTTCTTCCTCTGCTATGTAACAAATCCCAAATGTTGTATTTGCCTGTCAAAGTATAACTACTGCTTACTTGTTCATTTACTCTTGCATTTTGTTCAAACTTGAAAGCAGTGGAAGTGTTAAAGTTCAGGTCTAAGCTGTAAATTTAATTGCATCAAAATTTAAAGAACTGATGTGTAAGAATATCACCTTGCAGTAGGCTATGTTGCTACACCCACACACAAGTTGTCCATTTACTGCGTCCACAGCACCAGAAGCCCCTAATCCATCGCTTTTCTGAAATTTATGTCATGATAATACTCGCGTGTCAATTACATGATGTCAATATATAACCTCAATTTTCAATAATATTGTCTGATTAACTATTGTTATCTACCCCAAAAACCCATATGACTTAACAAGTATTGAGGCAAGTATACCTCGTGAAAATTCACAACAATATGGTTAGTCCACCGTTTTCCAGCTGCATCATAACATGTGTTCACCATGTATCTTAATGGAGCTGAATTATCTCCGCAAGATGTCAATATATAACCTCAATTTTCAATAATAGTGTCTGATTAACTATTGTTATCTACCCCAAAAACCCATATGACTTAACAAGTATTGAGGCAAGTATACCTCGTAAAAATTCACAGCAATATAGTTAGTCCACCGTTTTCCAGCTGCATCATAACATGTGTTCACCATGCTCCTTAATGGAGCTGAATTATCCCCGCAAGATGTTGAAAAATCAGGATTGTCTGGGAAGTAGTTTTGAACTACAAGCGATATTGTTTTAGTGTTCATAGGTGGTGATTCTGCCCTGCTGGGGCAAGAACCTGCCTTCATCCCTTCGTCTCCATCTGAGAAATTCAGAAAAAAGTTAACACGGTAAGAACTGTTTGCTTTTGTGTTACGCAAGGCTACCCACAAGAGACTCTTCCGAAGTATTTATGATTAGAGCATCCAAACATGCAAAAATCATATGTAATTGGATGCACTACCATTTGGTACATTTGTTGGACTATTATACCATCAGTAAACATATCCAGTTGCTTGTATAATGTATGACAAGAGTCTTACATTGGTTTTCTAGAGTGTACCTCCACTGGTAGGCAATACCCTCAGAAGCCTCCTTGGAAGATATTGAAGTGAAAACCAGTAGCCTCTGGTTCTGACTTATCATATCATCAATTATAGGCCAATCCCCACCATTTGTAGGCATCTTAGAAACTGGAAACCAGTACTTTCTAAGTCCAGAAGCGTCAAACAGCTTAGTAAGGCCCTTCGGAGAGGTGACATAGTCTTCAATGAAGATAGTGATGATCTCATTCGGGTTTGCATCCAAGAAGACTTTCATTTCTTTGAGCACATTGAGGGCCGGTTGCTGATCATTGAATCGAGATCAATAAAAAAATCAGAGCTCAAAAACATCTGACAAGAAACCTCAATTAAATAGTTTGTGGTGGTTGGCGTTGAGTAAGAAACTCACAAATGCAGTGACATTGTAGCATTGACCACCAAAAGAGTGGCACAACCATATGTCATTGAGGAAGTCATACATATCCAGCATGAACCCTCTTACACCATTCTGCAAAGCCAAGCATTTTTAATCCGAAAATGGAAAAGTCAAGGTCATACATCAAATTAATAAACCTTAAAAAATAAGTATTAAGAAATTCCACATAAAAATACAAAGGCAGCTCAAATGATGATGGAAACGAAGCAACAACTTGCCATTAGAAAAATAATTACTGGTGGACTCCGCCCAACCACTCCAATAATATTATACAACAAACCAAGCTTCCCATAAATAAGATTCTAAAGAAGGAAAAATGATAATTCTTTCAAATCTTAAGTAATTAAGAACTTTGTAATCAATCTATCCATTTGAATTGTTCGCGAATGACATTTTTGTGCACTATTCTGAAACAGCAAATTGAGAACTACTGTTGCAACCGCTTGGCTTAGATAATTTGCCAACTTGAATAACAAGAAGTGGAGCAAAAACAGATGCAGCCTGTGAACTTCGTCCTCAAAAGTGTGCCGGCTTGCTTGTTTTCGGTGAAAATATTATGGAGAAATAGATTACCTGGAGCTGGCTAGATATGGAGTCCTGCTGGTTGGTAGGAGCAATTGGAACAATTCCGAGTACATTCTTCTCCCCCATCACAGCAAACGAGTTGTGGGTCGTTAGCCAAGAATACCGATTAAATGGCAGTCCCATCACCTGCAAACTCGCATCCATCCATCAAAAGTCCGACGAAAGCTTCCATCTTCGTCGGACGCAAAAAAGAGAGAAAAACGGAAACAGATGGTACCTTGGAAGTGGGGATGAGAGGCCGGACAAGGGTGCACCTTGCCCGGCCCCTGCCACTGGCGTCGCAGGCGTCGCAGTGGAGTCCGGCGTCGCAGTCCTTGTCCCCAACGCAGGTCTGGCCCAACTGCACCATTCATTCACATTCCCAAGGCCCGGTAAACATTTGGAATTTGAAGTAAGCGAGAAAGGAATAGCTTGTATGCTGACAACCTTGACAGCAGAAGAAGGGAGGAAGAGAAGAGACGACAGCAGGAGAAGAACAGAGGAGATGGGCAGCCATGGCCCGCAGTTCAATCCCTGCTAAGAACAGGATATTGCTGTTATTATTATAGATAGATACAGCCATGTAAGAGAAAAGTGAGAAATGAAGAAGCGAGAGGGTGGTTTTCATGTTCTTGCCCGGGATGCGACCATGGCAGCAGAGGTTTGAAGGTTTTGAGAAGGGCTGGCGGAGAGGGAAAGATATGGAGAAGAAAGGAGAGGAAGAAGAAGGGTATTAGTAAAATAGTAAATGCTAATTAGGAAAGAGTTTAACATATTTGGCTACTTGCGGTTTTAAGTTATAACCGAGCTTTGCCAGCTAATCGCGCGATTCTCTTTATTACTACAACAATAAAAGTTAAAAGCAAAAAATCGGTCACTTATAATATAAGAAATTTTTTAAAAATACAATAAAAATATATTTTAAATTTATATCTCACTAAAATCAATATATTTAAAAAATAATAAGTATATTTTTCATGGTAGAAGGTTATATGTTCGAACCCGACTAGCTTAAATTTTTAACTTTTATTAACAAATATTTTTTAATTGTTAAATAAATATAATAAAAAATTAAATAATTATAATTTATCTTTTTATTTAAATAAAATATGTCTTTAAAGCTAAATATAGTATTTATCTAAGATATTAAATTATTATATTTTATCTTATTATTCAATGAGATTTTATGTATATAATTAAAATTTATCCGGTATAAGTTGTGCACGGTGCAACATCTTGCCATGTATGGTTAAACTATAATTCATTTATTTCGAGTACGAGTTGAGCTTAAAATACTTTAAGTTGAGTCTAGTACGAGTCTAATACTTCAAAGATTAAACATTATTTGTCACATTTTCTTCTACTTAATTTGAGATAAAATTAATATAAAAAATAAAATATTTCAATTTTAATTTAATTATAAGCCAAATAGTTTGTTCAATAACAAAATTAATATATAATTATATAAAACTATTATTATATTTATTTTTTATATTTTGCAGTTTGTTTGCTATTTTTAATTGAATTTGATTTGAGTTGAAGTTTAATTCGAAACAGAATCGATCCTAACATCAAACAAGTTCGATTTCAATCGAGCTGATAGTGTAACCACCCAAGTTTTCCTTCATGTAATTCTAAATAAGAGTTATTACTGGCGTATGTTCTAATGCACATGCATAAATATAAACACAATGAAATAAATTATTGTATCGATCGTGTAAAATATAGCTTGTTTATAATATAACCTGCAACATATCTAAACCTCTAGCTTAGCTCAATTCATCATATCATGAAACGTAAAATTTGTTTTAACTCTAGTCAAATACATACTCATAGGCTAACAAATACATACTCGATTCATGAAAACTTTATTATCGTTATTTTTAGTATAACTGAACTTTAATAACCCTAATTCAGTTTATGATATCGTCTTTAACTCAACCTTTGTAGTCCTTTTAACATGTTAACTATGTCCAACCTCTACTACAGGGGTGCGACACTTGTGCTAGCCATTTGGAGGCGGAGAAGATGATTGCTCGATGCTAGTCCACAACTCCAGCAGGAACTTTCTCACCAATTTTGTAGCAGCAGTGTGTTGAGTGTGAGTACGGTTCAAAACTTTGATTTTCTGAAGTGGACTTCTGAACATTTGATTTTGCTTTTTTATACTTGCTTGTAGTAAATGCAAGTTGTTGTGTCTTTAATACAACATTGATAACAATTCAATGTAATTAGGTAATGGCAGCCATAAAGTTATAGTAGTGAACATTTGATAATTTATTCCTAAGTCATTCAATAATTAAAATAATTTTCTGTTCTCCATCGGTGGCTAGCAGGCTAACAGTACGTGGTCCAACGACTTGACGAAGAATCTTTTCACTTAACAAACTAATTATCTATCCCTTTATCAATTTATCAATCTTTTTCGAGCTATAAATTTTCTATTAAAAATAATTGAATTAGAGGAACTAATGTGTAAAGGAGAATGAATAGATCTATCAATAAATCCAATACAGCTATGTGATTTAATCAAATTCAAGATTTGAGATTCCCATAATAGGAAGTTCTTCATATTTAACGGAATTGTTACAAATGAAGGAGCATTGACATGAATGAGATATGGATAACAAAATGAGGAGTTTAGATACATAATATTTGATGCAGATGATTGACCTGAAAAGCAAACCCTCCTAAAACTCCCTTTACTACACAATGATACACTTTCATGTCCAAAGATCACTGAGAGAGGTAGTCGACAATCTTTACGGTAATGACAATGCCGGTGCAGTTGAAATCACGATGGAATTTGGCAAAAGCAATTTGTTAGATTATTATTGCCAAACCCTCATTGAACTTCGATACTATATTGAGAATCGTAAAATCTTAAATTAACATTGGCATTAAGCCTTTATATATACACATACGCGGACAATCTAGAAGACCTGGGTAATAAGCAAATCCAAGAAGTAGCCGTCGCTGCAATAACATGTTAGTATATTCAAATTTTACATTATCTTCCACACTCCAATCTCTGATAAAGTGGGCTTTTTCGGTGGTGACATTTGGCAGCTTTTTGGGTGGTGCCATCTCTTATGGGTAGGGAATGGTTGCATCGTCTATAAAATGGGATAATCATCGGTAAAATATGTGCAATTGGGAGGGTAGCCGCGAGGAACGGGGGAGAGACAAATGGTTCGATTGACGCCCAGGAATAAGCAGCAATCACCAAAATCTGTAATTTGGTACCACTCCCCTTTCTTGAACTTGATCATAGCAACACCAACTGTTCGATGGGGATGACTTTGCCTGGCCCTTGCAACAGTGACAAATTCGCTTCCTATTTAGGCTAAATAGAAATTACAGAACTATAGGGAAATATTGGCCGAGCCGTGGCGAGATCACTTTCCACTTATGTTTAGGGTCGTGACAAGTCCAAAATAACCATGCCACTGTCCATGCAGTTCAAAGTCGTCCGCTTCCTGTCCGCTGTCCATGCAGGGTGAGTAAATTTAGCACATTTCTCCACGGTTAAGTAAGAATAAATTCATGAATTTATTATCTAAGAGGAACAAGTTGATAAGATCCCTTTTTATTTCTCCGTTCCACTCCAATGGGGGTGCACAAAAGAAAAGACATAGATAGGCTTCCTCTCTTGGCGTAGCGAGCTTGGTTGGAGGCCCGGAGGGTTAAAATTAAAGTTCTCCTAGAGTAAAAAATTTTATTTTTTTAATTAAAGGGGTAATTTTGATGTTACAAAAGATATCTTTTTTCTTTTTTGTTGGTAATTTTATCTGGCTACCTAATATCAAAAAAGACATACTTTTTTATAGTAAAAAACTCTATTAAAAACACTCTCTTTAATACGAAAATAAAATATTATGGTAATTAGCGCTGTAGATGCTAACCACAGTCAACGAGAGAGAGAGAGCTAATCACCGCCCAAACTTTTTTCGAATTTAAACAAGAAACCCCCAGAAGGGTACTACGACTACTCCCACGGCTACCTCCCTCTTCCCTTCAATGGCGTACCTCGGTCCCGAAGAGCAGGCGTCTTCAACGGCGGCGGCGATGGGGGACGGCCAGAGACCGCCGGCTATGGAGGCCAAGATCCCCTCTTCGCCGTCACCAAATGCGGTTCCATCCTCAAGAACCTCTTCCTCAACGTCATCCCTCCCCCGGCCATCAGCCGCGCTGCATTGCAAGAAGGCGCCGAGGGCGGCGATCGCGTCGAGAAGAGGCTGCTCGTCGGCCGCCATCCCGACTGCCAGATTGTGCTGGACCACCCCAGCATCAGCAGGTTTCATCTCGAGATCCGACTGCAGTCGTCGCTGCAGAAGCTCGTTGTCGTCGATTTGTCGTCCGGTGGTTTTACTCGCCCCCTTAATTCCTCTCTTCGACAAAGATCTTTTCTTTGTCGGCGCAGTTTTCTTTTCTGTTTTTACGATCGGATTTGATATGGAGGGGGTCTTGTGTCTAGTGCATGGGACGTGGGTTTGCGAGCAGCGCATTGAGCCCTTGGTGCCGATCGAGATGCTGGAGGGCGATGTGATGAGGCTTGGCGCATCCACTAGGGTTTACAAGCTGCAATGGGTCTCCCTTTCTGAAGCGTACGAAGTTGAGTATCCTATGCACAGTTCGCTCGAGTGCAATGGGAAAATGCAGGAATTGAATCAGGTCTTGAGTTTTTTTTGTTCTTGATCTTGTCATGTGCTTGCGCTTGTGGTTGTTCCGAAATCTTTACTATATTAGGGTTTCGTGAAATTTCGATCAGGTTGAGGATTCGACGCCATTGTTGGATGAGAATAGCCATTTTGAAACAGAAATTCAGGTTTTTTCCCAAAATCCAACGCCAGATTCTCCAAAAGAATCGTCGTATTCTGCTATCAAAATGCTGCCCATTGTTAATCTGGAAAATGCCTCCGGGGAAGAAGAAGATGCAGAAAAATGTACCTTCGTGGACGAATCTGTCAGTTCTTCTCCGGCATTGATGTTATATTTCGAAGCTGGTTTGCAAATGGAAGCGGAAGAAATTCTTGTTTCCAAAGGGCCGCTTGAGGTGTGCCCAGCCAACAACGAGTTGGCCGATATAGCTTCGAGTCAAATTGAGATTTCGTCGATAGATCTCGAGGATCCATCGCTGTGCAAGCAAACGTTTAGTGTTGATAATTCACCACAAACTTCAGAAATTCTGATGTCACAACCTGCTATATCTCTCGAGGAAGTTCAGAAGGAGGTGGAAACCCCAATAAAGATAGCTCCGGCTGACCAAGAGGGGTTGGAGGGAGAGAAGCCATCTCCGCCCATTAGAGTTGTGCAACAGAGAGAAATTGCAGACATGGAATCTGTAAGTTCGTCTCTGCCGGTCAATTTTCTGTCAGAATCTAACTCTCAGCTGGAAAACATGGGAAGAAGTCCAGATGCGCTTGCTTTTAGGCAGGTTTTGACGGAAAGGGATGAACACATTTCTCTCGCAAGCTTGGAACGTAGAGATTCCTCGACGTTCCAAAAGCATAATTTGGCTAGCCTCATTAAGGTTCAAAGTAGGAGTGAAGGAAAAAGCTGTGGCAGAGTTTTTATTGGATCAGAAAAGGATAATGATGAAAACAGACGAGCTACGAGTAGTGGTAAAAAAGTTTACGAATCACTCTGCAAGTTTCTCTTCTCAGGGCAGGTCAGGGATGAGGAGTCATTTGTTTCCAATGAAGAAAACATGACGCCAAAGATTTCCACCAGCTCAAAATCGAAACTGAAGCAGAACCCGAAGTTCGAGCTTCCACCATCCAAGCATCTGGATTTCAACTACTCGCCACTAACCTCATCTGATTACTTCCCATCTGATAAAGAAAACATGACTCCATCTGTTTCATATTCCCAAAAAGCAACACGGCTGGGTGATAAGCAAAGCCAAATTATTTTATATAAGGAAAACAGTAGAAAATCCAAGAGAATTCCCTTTCAATCTCTCACTGTAAACTTTAAAAGAGAAAGCAGAGCTAGTTCAATTGTGAATGCCGCTGGTAAGGCTTCTGATTTTAACAGCTGCACACAAAGCAGAATTGATAAACATGGGGATGATGTAAGTGGTAAAGATTTTTATTGTTTTCTGATTGCTATTTCTTATATTGTTTTCCCATGCCAATAATAGTATGGCATTGTTATATTTTTGTAGAATCGTTATGTGGATCAGGCTTATGCTGAAACGGGAGAATACAGGAAGAAATGGAACATGGTGGTAGATGCGAGCTGTCTCCTTGACAAGGAGTCCAGAAAATCGCTGGAGTTATTGGAAGGACTCAAAGGGACACATCTCATCATACCAAGAATGGGTATTGTTATGGTTAATGTTAAAAAATTGTTCACTACAGGCGTTTCAACTTCCAATTCACATGTTTTTATTTGCTGTTTTCATACCTTTTTTTAGTAATAAGAGAACTAGATTGCCTAAAGAGAAAGGCTAGCTGGTTTCGAAAGGATGAAGATGCTTCTTCCACGTTGCAGTGGATTGAAGACTGCATGGTGAAAACAAGTTGGTGGATTCATGTACAAAGCTCGGCCGAAAGTGTGCCTATAGCACCTACTCCTGCTTCTCCACGCTCCTGGTTAAGTGATGGAAGTTGTGCTGCTAAGCCAATGCCATTTTCTAAATGTGGTGATTTCACGGAGATTGTTGGCCCAACAGCAGGAGATCATATACTTGAGTGTGCCCTTCTCTACAATAAGCTTAAAAACGATGAGCAGATGGTCCTCCTCACAAATGACATTACTCTAACAATAAAAGCAATGACAGAGGTAATAACTAGTTTTTTCAGCTCTTTTTATTAACTGACCCGACAATGATTTTGTGGTTTATTCTCTCACAGGGGTTAATCTGTGAGACTGCAAAGGATTTCAGGGAAAGCCTGATTAATCCATTCTCCAAGAGGTTTTTATGGGCAGACAGTAGTCCTAGAGGTCCAACCTGGTGTGCTTTGGATGAAGCAGCAGCTATGAGGAAAAACTATTGCTACCACTTGCCCACTGTGAGGACAACGCCAAAGGCCGGAATGATTCCCAAAGGCTTGAAACTGATACTTCTCCATAATTTCCCATAATACCAATTACAGGCATCTTACTCCAGTTTGATAAATACATAACCGAGAAAAATATCACTGCTAGTTGTCAATGGCTACTTTTTTGGAAGATCTTCGAAACAGTTTGTTTTAGTATCAGATGCTATCTTGTAATGATGAACGCTGCATTCTCTCCATGTTAGATAGTTTATACATTGTGCCTGATTGGTCATCAATGTTAGGGCCATTTCTTACTGTCAAATTTTCGATCATTATGTATTAGTCAACGCAGAAAAGTTAGATTCTCTCTCGGTTGCTTTTTTTTCCCAAAAAAATGACAAATTGTCCTTTACAATGTATTGATGAGGAACTAGTTCAAAATTTTTCTAAAAAAAAATCCACACAACGAACTAGTTCAACTTCCTAATATACTACCAATTAAAAAATAATGCAACCAATCAGATGAAAGCAATTATTGGCTATTCATACCATTCAAAAACTCCAATATCTTCAACAATTGAGTTGAAATTTTATTCAACAAAATAAAATTAACTTAGCACTGATAAATGTGAAAGCATTTATTGGAAAGGGCATAACAATCTAGATCCAAGTGCAAATTAAGTGACTTAGAAGGCATGAAACAATTTTACTTGGCCACTAAATCTGCCCTTCAGCTGCCTAATGGCAGTTCCAAAAAATGAGTTTGTTGCACATAAAACTAAAAAGCAGCATCCAGTCTCTTCAATACTTCTGAGATCACAAACAGCAACATCTTCCCTAGAGCTACTGGATCTCATAAAAGAATTCCATGGGACCATTATTGCATGTTGTTACCTCATCTAATGATCTCTGTTATGATGCCACAGAACATTTTATTTCATCAACTGGAAGAATTGGAGAGTGGCCATGAAATAGGGCTACATGCCCAACTAATTTATCTTTCCTCGTGAAGGCTGTCCCACAAGAGCATATCCATTTATCACGGCCACAGTGTTTTTCGTGTGTCTTCAAATCAGCAATAACAGAGAATCGTTTCGACTTGCATCTGCTACAAGTGAAGCTTTTGTCACAGTGGCTTCTCTTGTAATGGTTTTTCACGCACAGGATTGTTTTCAAAGGCTGGAAATTTTTGTGCTCTTTGTTCCTCTTGCAGCCAACAAAAGGGCAAGAGTAGCGTCTTATAACGACAGGCGAAGAGTCCTTGTTGGGCTTGGACAGTGCAGCCACGGTTTTATATTCATCACCATGGCCCCTCATGTGCATTCTAAGATTAGCGTCCCGCTTAAAACCCTTTCCGCATATTGAACAAAAATGAGCATGAGGAGCAAGGATCTCATCCTTCTCTAATTGTAAAATTTCATAAGAATCCATTGGAAGCCTTTCTCCAGCTAAAGCATCATCACTGCCCTTCAATTCATCATCTTCACCAGAAGGGAAAGTGTCCATCACATCAACACAGTTCTGCTCCATCATACAAGTTTCGTTCTCATCTACTGAATCCAAGCAATCACTTTTCATGATAAACAAGCCCTCATCCTTAGGAGCAGCATCACTTCCTGTTAAAATGTTTGTACTTCCAATTTGATTATCCAACTGATCAATTGAAAAATTATCACCTGGAGCAAAGTTCTTTGATGATAGCAAAAGAGTGTCAGCAGTTAAAATTACCTCCGTTATGATAGAGGTTAGATCAGCCATCAGAGGATGCTGATGAGCTATCGTTGTCATGCTCAGAGTGTGGCCTTTTTGGCTTGAAATAGCGCGGACAGCTTCTTGTAGCTGATGAATCTTTTTCTCAAGTTCTGAAAGGTTGTTTAACAACAAAGTAGGATCCCAATTTTCAATGTAACACCCAGATTCATCCGTGGCAGATTGCTCCTCCAATACCCCATTATCACTCTTGGGGTTAAAAGGATCAAAGTAAAGAGGGGTGGGAATTGGTTGAGAGTTGGTGAAAAGTCGCTCACTCTCAGCATCAAAGCAGAAAGATGAGGGATTGTCCCAACTCTGTTGTAGAGGCATATAAATGGAGGAGTTGGGAGCAATAAAATTCTTCAACAGAGGATCCAAGTGAGGAGCTTGCAAGAAAGTTTCAGAAACTAGCGTATTGTTGATTGTATCCATCACAGCGAGAGGCAACAAGAGCGAACAATTTCAAGCAATTGCACAAGGAAGACTAGATCGGGACTTCAAATATAGTAATTTGAGGACCAAAAATCCATCTTTTCTACACATGAACATCTCAAAGCACCTTCTAGCCCTCCAAAACCAGCCCGAGACCACCCCACGTTTAAACATCCACATCTTTTTTTCTCGGATCTACTCTGATCCAACGCTCTCACCCTTCAAACTGGCCAACCCATAAAATCACTCCCAGCAGCACATGATTTCTCTTAAGAGCGAAATATCCAATCCAAGCTCATAATTCTGCAATCACCCATCTAACATCAACTGGAATCAACAACGAACAATCTCAATTGACTAAAATCAATCGAACTACAAAGCACACATACAGATCAAGTCATTAAAACAAGAATAGCAATATTGGATTAGCAGAAGTTCTACGAAAAGCTTACACGATTTGTAGCGAATGAAGAGAATCGAAGGTTTGGATGAAAAAGGAGAAATAGTGAGAGAATAAAAAGGAAGGAGATGGGACAATGATTGAGAGCAGGAAGTTGACATGATCAGACCCATGAACCACCCAGGGCAAGACATGTGTGCAGGTAATAACAACTTTTGTTTAGGGTAATAACATTTAGAGTGGCATTATTCTCTTTTCTAATCCAAATAAAATATTAAAAAAGGTAAAAAAATGTTTTTATTATATATTTTTTAAATTTAGAGGTAATGCAAAAATCATACTTGATTTTATTATGTTTACGAAAATAATAGTTTTAAATTTTAGAATTTATTAAATATGTCTGTAATATATATCATTAACAAAAAAACTATGTTATATTTTTTCTTCAAAATTATTAGTTTTTTAATGCAAACTTAGGTGAGACCTTCCATTATTATTAGTAATAGGTCGAGACAATTTTTTTGATATTTTTCTCTCTCTTATAAGTACTATTAATTGAATCATAATTTATTATAAGATACTGTTGCTAATGTATAGATATAAAACTCAGTTGGTTGTAAATAAAATTAATATAATTAAACAGCAAAGCCCAAGTTTTGAGCTTACTATTGGCCACCCACGCTTTAATACTAATGTTAAACCCTTAACAAAAAAACTTATAATAACAAAAAAATTATAATAAATATTATATCACGAGCTTATATTAATTTAAAATTTAAATTAAATAATAAAGTATATACAAATTATCGACATTATTTACATGTATCGGGATAAATCTAACGATAATTTGCCATAAGTCAAAGCCTATTTTGGTAAAATCGTGTTAACTTTTTGTTTTTACCGAAAAGCCCCTCATCTTCTCCCTCGGCGGTCCCATTCGCAAAGTCCGTGAAAATCAGCCATGGCCGCCGCCTATCTTGCGCCGCACTGCGCCGCCCTCCCCGGCTTTCGCTTCTCCCAGATACGTCCTCCGCCGCCGAATATCGGTCGCCAGCCGCCTACTCAGCCGCTGTTGAAGGCGTGGGAGGCCGGTGGCTCCGCCGCCGGCAATTTTCACTTCTCTCCGTCGGCGAGGCCGCATCGCCATGCCTGGAGGTTCCCGGCGGGGCTGCACGAACAGTCCTGTGAGCTTCTGATGCACTGTCATATGTATATTTTTCTAAAAAAAACAGTTTCATGGTTTGTGCTCATTTATTTGGTGGGATTCTTCGTTTTGTTGGCTTCATTTATTGAATCGGTGACAGTTTCTTGATGAGATTGTTTGAAAATTTTAGCTATTTATATTTTTTGTTAATGTAAATATCGATTAATCTTCGGTGTTGAGGTGATTGTATGTCCGTATGGGCGTTTTGTTTAGATTCTAGCTGGCAAATTTGAATGCTTTATCGTAAGTTTAATTTGGAAGTAGCTTTAATATTTCTTGACATTTTTGTGGTTGCTTTAATTTGGACATGTCAAATTCTTCGACTCATTTTTCTTAGGTGGGATTCGTTTGGAATTTGGTTATCTTTTAAACTTTTTTCTAATGGATTTTTTTAATAATTTAAAATTTGGAACTGATTGAAATCATAAAAATGTTAATCTTTTATTTTTCAAGGGGTTGTAGTTTAATTGTTTTTGGTTTCTGATTGGTGTCTGCGAGTTATCATGACGTGGGAGTGAAAGGTAAACTTATTGTGATCATGATAGTTGAAATGGAGCACAGAAAACCTATAACTTTATGTAGGAGATACAATAACAACGATAATAATAATAATAATAATAATAATAATAATAATAAAGATTAGATATAGGATAAAATTTATTAATGGTCTGTTATTGATGGACGCACCTCAAGTAGTTTACTTTTTGGGTTTAAATGGAGCACAGAAGAATGCAGGTTTATTCGGCTGGTACCTTTTTGGGTCATTAGGCATGCCATCATTTTTCTGCTGTAAATGATTTACACATTAGCTTGTGTTCAGTTCCAAGTTGTTTTAGGGGAATTTTGATCGATTCATTTTTTATGTTTTGTTATTTCAGAGTCAACTGGTTTATCTCATGAACTGGAAATTGGTTAGATGCTTCTGAAGATACTTTCACTGCCCAGGCAGCATTTGCCACAAACTTGGCTCTACATTGTGTGATATCTTTTTGCCCTGTATTTTCTTGCTGTTTTTTTATAAACTTTATTTTTAGAGGTCCACGACTTCTACGAATTAATGAATCACATGATCAGATGCTCCTTTGATACATCTATGTTGATTTCTTAAGAAGGATGTTTATTGAATGAAAGGCAGTTTTTATGATCTGCATCAAATGTGTTACAAGTTTCATAATTTTTATCAAGCTGGTTTTATGACATGATTTTGAAACTTGAAGAAATTATGCAAAGTGTTCCATTTATGTAACTTTCCTTTTGGCTAATACCTTTTATCATTTTGCAGCCACTGTAGTTACTCAATCCACCTGGGATGAGCTTGTTCTGAAGAGTGAAATACCTGTGCTAGTTGTGTTCCGGGCATCCTGGTGTGGGCCTTGTAAAATGGTTGACCGTGTCATTGATGAAATTATTGTTGAATACGCCAACATGATCAAATTCTTTAGACTTGATGCAGATGTAAACTTCCAAGTTGCTGCTGATTACGGGGTTGAGAGTGTACCTACTGTTCTTCTGTTCAAAAACGGAAAGAAGATGGAGTTCATTGTTGGTACCATGCCTAAGGAAATATACGTGGCTGCTATCAAAAGGACGCTTGCCAATGAATAGCAAAAGGGTTTAGAAAAATGTACATGCGAGAATCTAAGATGCTTCACATCATCGGGAACTTGGGACAGGTTGAGGTGGGTTCGCGGTACGCCAGATTTTTTGTGGCTTGCGAATACTACCCACCTGAAAACAAGTCGTCTTCTTTTATCAACATATATCTGATTCTTCACCAGATAGAGGATAGCATTGGTTGATATAACTTATTGGAAACATAACACTTTAATTACGTTACATGTACAATTGTATGGAACATTTCAGCTCTACTTTTTGTAATTTATCCGAAATGGTTTCTTCATTATCTTTTGGTTATTTTTCTTTGTATCCCCCAACTCGTAAGCTCCTACGAGATATTGCCAGCCATAATACTGCCTTGCTATCTGTGTATTTAATTTTTGTTAGAATTTTGTTTGGGCTATCCAAGAAACCTAGTGTTTTCATTATTTTTTTTAAAAAAGCTCAAAATGTAAACTTATAGAAGATATGCGCAGAAAAAGATAAAAAAGTCATCTTTGAAGTTGTTCTTTTTATTTTTTAATAAAATATTATTGTTGAAGTTCGAGCACATTAAGCGATAGCCCAACCTGGCTTTTGTGCTGGAGTCCAACTCGACTCGAACAATAAATCGGGCCGCGAGGTCAACGCGCAACAGTGCCCGTTTGTCACGCCAGCGATTTCTATTTGGAAACATGGAAGAATGCGATTGGCAGGCTTGGGTATATAGAGCGAGAGGAGGGGACGTGCTGGGGATGGTGGAATTAGGGCTTGCAGAGGAGATGGGGTTTGACGGCTGGTTGAGGTGGTGAGGATGGGTGTGTTGGAAAGGTCTCTCCTTTTCCGTTCTGTGGTATATGGAGTTGCATGACCCTTCCAATACCACCCATTCTAACAATCTCAACCCATCACCCCACCTCCTCTTTTGCAAACCAGTTTTTTCTTGCCTGTCGTGGGCACGTTTCTAGTCATGCATTTTTAGTTGTGTGGGAACTATCTATATTGCTTATTCTTTCCATTCATGTTTTTTTTAAAGATATTTGTCTTTTTCTTTTTGGGCTTGTATTGCTATAATCTCTGAACATGAAAGTTAATGTGTCTTTGCAAGGTACATAATCTAAGACTACTAAGCATGGTTAGGAGGTCTTATGATAGGATTATTTTACCGTTCTCTACTCAAAAACTTGTACTTTAGGCTTTAGGGTGCCCATGTAGTATGTAGCAAAAGTAGTAGATGTTTAACTCATATGTTGCTTCGGAAGAAGAATTTTGTATGCGACTTCCTCAATTAGAATGCACTTTTTTAATCTCTATTTTTTTCGCTGAAACAAACTTCTTGTTATGTTTGATGCTTCTTCATTGTTTGTTGCAGCCGACAATGATTTTGGGTAGAGCTCTTCTCGTTTGATGATCAAGTTGGTGCAGGGTGATTGCGTTGTAGGCGAAGTGTGAGCCTTCTTGCATCTTTCGTCTCGCGGGGAACGTTTATGTTTAGTCTCTAAAATTATGTTTGGTTTTTGAAGTGTAACTTCTGATGTAATATGCTTGATCTTATTAATGGACCAAGCGCTGGATGTATGGAGCAGCTTCGGCTCTTTTTTCCTCTTTTGGGGACCCTGATATGAATGAAATCGTATTTGCTTTAGAAGCTAATTTTGTATTTTATAGCCATCCAATTCATCTCGATAATGAATTTTGATTAACCAAATAGATGGCGTGCCTCATCGCTTTTATCAGATTGATCACTTGGGCAATGATAGAGCCAGAGGAGACCAATTTTTTTATCAGGAGTTTTAAGGCATGTCTGTACCTTCTCTGGTCCTGGGGGTGCCTTTTTGCAACCGTCTGACATTAATCATAATATTTCCAAGTTGGTCCAGAACACATATTCCTCAGGGTCGTAAACTTGTAAATATCAATGAAAGTTTGATCACTCTGACTGCTCGTTACTTTCGAAGGTCTTAAAACATACAGGTTTTGGTGAGGTTTAGTGTATTGTTTAGTTTGAGGGTTATATCTTATATATAGTATCCTCCGTTTTGTGAGTAGTCAATGATGATAATAATGAGAAAGTTCAATAGCTTGTTAATTTTGGCGTCTGCTGCTCTGCTTGGAATTTCTTGTTCTTAAAATATACGGATTTTGGCGAGATTGAATGTGTGGTCAGATGTGGACTCTAGTATACTCTGATTTGTGATTGATTAATTCAGATAAGATAGTTCAATAGATCGTTATTGTGTGAGAGTAGCGGTCAGAAAATCAGAATTGTGAGATTCATTTGCGCTCTCCCGTATTGAGATTGGGCCTTGTTTCTCTGTCTACATATTTGCTAAGGAGCCCATTAGCGCCAGTGGTTTGTAGTTTGGACTGGGCTTTTAAATGTGCACGTGAGCTGAAAACATGATAATGTTAATGGGCCTTTTTGCTTTTGTGATGATGTGTAATGAATAGGTCCTGAAAAAACTTATTAGCGGGGACTGCAAAAGCTTCAAAAGATGGAAGCAATGCTTTCCACAGTTTTGTTTGGACTCGAATCTTAGACTTACGTGCAACGGCCACCGGGAGCTCGAAGCAGCAGGACCATGCATGCATGCATTCATGAATTATGATTGAGTTCAAGGCATGTGAAATGCTGAAATCCAGAGACAAAGGCAAGCAGATAGGGAGCAAGTAGGCAGCAGGCACAGCGCAGAAGCTGGGATGGAACAAGCTCTCCCCATGACTTGATCGTCTACTATACATCATACATAAATAGTTATATACATATATGTACAGATTGACCAAACTTGTGTTGGCTAGCGAGAACAGTGGCCCATAGCAACTCTCACTTTGATGCGGGTGACGGCTCTTGCCATGTCGATGACGACTGTAAGAAGCAGAGGCTGATATGCTGTCTAACTATATCTATGACATGCCTCGTGAGTGATGGCCCTATCAACTGAGCTGGCTTATGAAAAGAGCTTTGCTTGCCCCATGCCTCAACTTTCATCTCTCTCTCTCTCTCTCTCTCTGTTTATTTTTTCTGTGCTTGTAACGTGATGAGGACTAGGAACCTGCCCGAGATCCTGATCCCAAATGTAGAAGCTTACAAGGGGAAGGATACAAGATTTGCCATGTGAGGGTGGGAGCCCTTGCCACTCAAATGGATTGGATATATGCTTCGAAATATCATTAGACTTACTGTCCATCATGTATGGTTGATTAATGTGTGGACCTGTACATTTGTTCTTCTATCTAGATAGCTAGTGTTTGTTATATTGAGAATTGCTGTTAGGAAACGATACTTGCGAACACTTGACTCCATGGCATCTACACTTTTAATTACTTCAATTTTAATCAGACGTTGGAAGTTTTGCTTTTGCTCGTTGGAAGTTTGCTAATTGCCATATCTAGTTATATTGCAGATGAGCAAAAATGTTGGGATTACAGCTACTTTGCTTCAATGGCTTCAATGGCCACGAGAGTGTTGCGCTTGGCCTTACAATACAATTTCTTTCCATTTTAGCCTCTTCTTCCCAACCCTACTCTCTTGTTTTTGTTACTTTAATGCATGGTCGTCGGTGCGATAGATGTTCAAGCTTTTTAACCAATGTCTTGTCGTGATTGGAACCTCCAACATCATATAAAAGAAGATGAATTAATAACACCATTATCTACAGGGTTGTCCCTCATTCGTAAATACATGAAATGGTAACCTTATTTTAAACAAAAATTAAGATTTTATAGATTTTGTTAATTGAAAGGAATAAAAGCAACGTCCAACGCTTTTCTTCTTTTCTTCTTTGGTTTTTTGTGATTTTGGTTTTTGGAGAAAAATAGGTTAGAGAGAAGGATGGAAAATTGTGTTGATTAAAGAAAAGTGAATCTATTATTGAGATTCGCTTGAAATCGTCAATGATAACCTCGTCAAGTTCTTAATATGTAATTTTCTATTTTCTTTCTTTGTGATTAATACCAATTTTATAAAAAGTACAATAAATTGGTATTGGAGAGTTTATTTTTGTATAGGTATAAAAATTGTGATATAGTAAATTTAATCTGACCGTTTGCCCTATGGTTTTTCCCTAAATTTAAAATTTTTCGCGTAAAATTGGTTTGTCTTATGGGTTTGTAGTGTGTCTATTATCTTGTTTGATATTCTCATCGTCTTTAGTTCAAATGAGGATTTTATTTGGTTATTCCCAACTAGTGGTATCGGAGCCAAGTTGTTTGGTTAAAGTTTTGGTTGTTGATGATATTTGATGCCCGCTAGGTGTTTAACAAAATCTCTAAGAGCCTAGTTGGTGTGTTTGTGATTTATATTTCAACAAGATGGCTGATGAGAAACATGTTAAATGATATCTCTTAAGGGACCAAATAACTAACAGTATTAGAAAGAAAAGATAATTGATCATATATATTCAAAGGATTTGTATTAACCTATCACTGATCATAAATCGGCCAAGGTGACTGATAAAGATTGGAATAAGTTAGATAGAAAGGCTATGACCTGTTTGAGACAATGAGTAGATGAAATTGTGTATTATTATGTTTCTGAATTGACATCATCAAAAGCAATATGAGATAAACTTCAAGAAGTTTATGAGAGGAATACTGGTGAGGAAATTAATAAATTTGAGGTATAAGGATGGAAGTGGTATAAGTGAGCATCTCAATGAGATGAAAAGTATTATTACTTAACTTGTTATGATGAAGATGCCTTGAGATGAAAATGACAAGCTATCTTGCTCCTCAACACATTGCCAGAGAATTGGGAAACATTGGTGATCTTTTTGAGCAATGCTGTTTAAGATGGAAAACTCACAATGGACATGGTAACAAGTTGTTTTCTGAATGAAAAGATGAGAAGAAAATCTTTGCCAACTTCAGGGTCTCATGCATTAATGTTAGAAGAGGCAAGAGGTAGATCAAGAAATAGAGACACAAATAGAAGGGACAAAAGTCAATGAATGTCTAAATCCAAGAAGAACTTGAAGTGTTATTATTATGACAAGATAGGTTATTTCAAGAAGAATTGTTGGAAGTTCAAGAAAGATTTAAGAAATAAAAACAACAAGGATCAATGAGAAATAAATACTAATGTTGTGCATGATGACATGTTGATTCTTTCTGATTGTGAGAATGGTTGTTTGAAGGCTAATTGTGATGCTAGTTAGGTAGTTGACTCAGGAAGATCATTCCATGCAACTCCAAGCAGAAATTTCTTTATTACTTATGAACATTCAAATTTGGGTATAGTGAAGATGAGAAATAGTGATACTTTAAAATTGTGGGACTTGGAGATGTGCATATTGTAACAAATACATGTTACAAATTGGTGCTTAAAAATGTAAGATATTTTCTAGATTTAAGGATGAGTTTGTTGTCAACCAAAGTGCTTGATGATGAAAGATTTGGTTCATAATTTTTACAAGGTGTGTGGAAACTTATGAAAGGTTCTCTTGTTGTTACCAAAGGGAAGAAATGTTGTAGTTTATATAAGATTGCAACGAGTCTAGTTCAAGTGGAGGTTAATATATCTTCACTTGTTTCCATTGCCGATTTATGGTACCATTGATTGGGACACATGAGTGAGAAAGGACTAAAGACGTTGAAGAAGTTAAATCTCCTTCCTAAGGTCAAGAACATCAAAACTAGTCCTTGTGACCATTATTTGGTGGGCAAACAACATATGACATCCTTTGTAAGTACAAGTACAAAGAAATTAGAAGTTCTTGAGTTAGTACACATTGATGTGTGTGGACTTACGGAGGTAAAATCTCTTAGTGGTTCTACTTATTTTGTCACTTTTATTAATGATACTTCTAGGAAGGTGTGAGCTTATGACATGAACAATAAAAGTGATTTTTTTGACATCTTTAAGAATTTTCATGTTTTGGTTAAAAGAGAAAGTAGTAAGCTTTTAAAATGCCTTAGAAGTGATAATGGTGGTAAATATTATTCTGTTGAGTTTGATGAATATTGTAGTAAGTATGAGATTAGGCATGAGAAGATGGTTCCTTATACTCCTCAACATAATAGAGTAGCTGAAAGAATAAACAGGACCATCTCTACAAGTATGTTGTCTTCAGCTAAATTACCTAAAAGCTTTTGAGGTGAGGCCATGAACACAGCTTGTTATTTGATCAATAAATCTTTTACATATGCTCTGGACAATGATATACCAGAAAGGGTTTCGAGTGACAAAAATGTCAATTATTCTCATTTGAGAGTTTTTGGTTGTCAGACCTTTGTACAAGGAACAAAGGGCTAAGCTTGACTCTAGAGTCATAGAATGTATTTTTGAGATATGGTGATGATAAGTTTGGATACAGACTTTGAGATCCTAAGAATAGAAAATTGATTTGAAGTAGAGATGTAGTTTTCAAGGAGGATCAAATAGTTGAAGACTTTGGCAAGAAAGAAGTTCCTCAAACAAAATCTTAGGAAAGCTTGGAAACGATAAAAGACCCTTCAACCTCAACTTGAAGTGAAGAGGAAACTCAAGATGACACAATTATTCCCCACCTAGTGATGATGAGGGTGAAGGTGTGGTGTCTCATGATATCTCTAATGGGTTTGTTAATGATGTTGGACAGGAACAGGGGATTCCATCATTAGAATATGTGACAATTACTGAATGTGGAGAACCAGAAATTTCAGTGGGGTTAAAGTTTACATAGAAAAAGAGAAGTAGTTGAAGGCAATGCAAGATGAGATAAAATCTTTGAATGAGAATCATACCTATGAGTTGGTGGATCTTCTTAAAGGAAAGAGAGTATTAAAGAATAAATGGGTCTACTGGATCAAACATGAAGTAAATAGCACACAACCAAGGTACAAGGCAAGGTTGGTGGTGAAATGCTTTAAACAAAAGAAAGGTATTGATTTCAATGAAATTTTTTCTCTTATTGTTGAAATATCTTCTATTAGAAATATTCTGGCTTTGGATGGAAGTTTGGATTTGGAAGTTGAACAGTTAGATGTCAAGACAGCTTTTGTACATGGTGATCTTGAAGAGACCATATACATGGAACAACCAGAGGGTTTTAAAGTCAGAGGAAAGGAACAGATGGTGTGCATACTAAAAAAGTTTATATGATTCGAAGCAAGCTTTTAAACAGTGATACAAAAAGTTTGATTCTTTTATAAAAAAGAACAAGTACAAGAAGTCGAAGAAAATGACAAAGGTTTCTTATGCTTCTGCGGTTGGTAGTTTGGTGTATGTTTTGGTTTGTACGAAGATTGGAATAGTTAGCAGGCATTTAGTAAATCCGAGCAAAGAGCATTGACAAATAGTTAAATAGATAATGAGGTACTCGAGAGATACATCCAAAATATATTTATGTTTTAGAAGTGATAAATTTTTATTAGTTAGCTACACTGATGTAGACATGACAGGTAACTTAGAGAAAAAAATGTCAGCATCTGGGATTGTTATTTATTTTTCCAATAGGGCTGTGTCTTGGTAGTCTAAGTTACAAAAGTGTATTGCATTATTCACAATTGAAGCCGAATTTATTACTACTAAAGCAGCTTGTAAGGAGATGCTATGGATAAATAGATTTTTGAATGAAATTAGTGTTAAATAGGAGAGATATATTGTACATTGTGATAGCCAGAGTGCAATTCACTTAGTAAAAATTCAAGTTTTCATTCTAGGAGCAAATACATTGATATGGGATATTTCTAGATAAAAAATGTGTTGGAAAGTAAATTTTGTGAGCTAACAAAAATTCATACCGAAAGGAATATTTCAGACATGATGACTAAAATTATGTCACAGGCAAAATATGTTTATATCAATGGTAACATCGTCAAGTTCTTAATATGTAATTCTCTATTTTTGTGTGTAGCTAATACCGATCTTATAAAAAGTACAGTAAGTTGGTATTGAAGAGTTTGTTCTCATGTAGATATGTTCTGTATCAAAATTGTGATATAGTTAATTTGATCTAGCCGTTTACCTCGAGGTTTTTCTCTAAATTTAAGATTTTCCATGTAAAATTGGTTTGTCTTGTGGGTTTGTGGTGTGTTTATTATCTTATTTGATATTCTCATCATTTTTAGTTGAAATGAGGATTTTGTTTGGTTAATCCCAACATTAATAACACCATTATCAACCATTTATATCATCGTATATTTGATATTGTGTCCACTGTACCATTTTCCTATTATTATTACTTCTCTCTTTGACAAAGCCTCGATCGCCATGATTTTCAATGTGTATAACTAAAAGATAGAACGATTGATTGATCGCATGTTTCATTATAACTCATTCATTGAATTGAAGTTCAGAAAAGCAGGAAAAGGGCGAAGCCAGTTTTGAATTGCCAACACAATTTACTTGTACAAACGTGATGTAAGTTGTTTCCACTCATGATGTCAGGCCTTGATCTTGTGAGGAGGGCACTGATAGCACTTCGTAAAGAGGCCAAAGGCGTCCACTTGTTGAACGAAGTTAAGCATACTTGCCCAACCCCCAAAGCCAAATCCCACCACCAACACCCACCCCACCACAAATGCGTTTAGGCAATACATGCCTGCCCATCCTCCCAGAAATGACGGTGGTCTCTCCACAGCATTCTGCAGGACAAGGAAAAATAACTTTTCAATATAAGCATTATTAGTACTGAATGCTTATTTATTTATTTTTTCAACAATATGTATACATGAAAAATTACTATCTATGTCGACGACCAACCTCTCTTGCCAAAGCAGGAGCAAATGTTATCATATGGGCCAGTGCGGGGATTATGTAAACGGTGAAGCTGACAAGAAGTGATCCAACGGTGGAGTTGATGGGGCCAAAGAAGGGGAAGATGATGGCCAGAAACCAAATGGGGATCACCACTGGTAGTCTGGCCACCGCCCTCTTGAACAAACTCTTTGTTTCATGCATCCTTATGAACTTCTCCCACACAAAGTACAGGGGTGTGCACGCGAACCCAAAAGTTATGAACTGCAAACATATTGCTCAAACTATCATGATTAACATTGACATACGTACGTATTAATGAAAGAATTGATCCGATTGAGTTGTAATGTTTTAGCTTGTCCAATTAAGAGCAAGCAGGCGTGATCATCGATGGATAGAACCTGATGAATGAGCATCATAATGACGGCCATGTCTCTGAATCCCGACTTTGGCAGCAAAGCGAAGGCATTGGAGTGATTGAGTAACATGTCACCGAATGCCCAATACACCGATATTGCAGATGGTAAGGTAAGAGTGAGCACGTAAAGAGTTGCAAACAAGTATATCAACTTGAACTTTTGTGGTTTCCACATGGCGTGCATGATTTCTCTGCATGTTTCCAAGGATAGATCTGATCAGACAACTTCACATGTAATAATATTGCACATGGAATGTCCATATACTCACTTTCCTATGCATTAATGGATCTTTTCCAGACGACATATTAACTTATTAGCTGTTATCACTCACACTGTCACGGCATGTCCCCCAAAAGTGTACAGGATATTGGTGGCTCCAGTAAAATATAATACCATCTTGGTTGGTCCAGAGTGTGTCACTCCTTCAACCTAGTGGATGGAAGGGAGTATAAGTTGTGCATCATGATTGATCAGGAGGGAAATTTATCATTTTCACCAAAGTTATAAATTGCAACTTAATTTGGTGGGTTAATGCTCTTCTTGTTTAAGGTGGATCATGAGTTTACCTGCCCATGAAGAAGTGAGGCAATTGCTAGATACCAGGCAGTGTAAGTAGTCATCATAAGCCCTAAGAATGACCAAATTCTGTAATTGTGGAAGGATGGAATGAAAACAGTAGTAGCACAACAAGCTCCGAAGATGTAAGTCCATGTTCTCTTGTCAAGATTGTCATTGATGTAGTAGATGTTACTGCAAATGTTAACTACTAGCAATGTTAAGAAATAAGTTTTAAAACAAATTTTGCATGATGATATCAATTAGATCAGATAATCCTCTCAAAATTAGTTACCTGGCGCATGCAATCAGTTGAATTACAGACCCGAAAAGAAGGAAAGTGCAATTGAAAAGCAGGCCTGCGTTTCGCCAATGCTTCCCCAAAAGACCGTCCAGAACTTCAAACCACTACCATTCACATAAGAAATATTGAAGATTAATACACAAACTCACGTTGGTTAACTGTTTGCAGGCAGCTTTAGATGAATAAACATAATATTTAACGTGCTAACTTTTTCTAAACATAGACAAATGTGTGCTTTTGGGTTAGATAAGAACCCATAATTAAATTAAGCTAGCTGAGGCTATCAGCTTTTTACAAGGCATTGCATTGACATAGTTTTGGTAGAGAACAAACTAATTAAATTACCTGGATGACATGATTTCTGAAATCCACCTTTTCCCTCTCCTTCCTATTCCTGTACTCAACATAGAGGACACTTATAAGGTAAGCCGTCCAACTCCCCATCAATCCATAAAACAACTGCAACAGAACCCCTGATAGCATCCCAAGCTGCGAAAAGGAGTATGGCAGCGTAAGAAGAACTTGAGCCACCTACAATCAAACATCGATCGACAACACCAAAAAAAAAAGAAAAACATTAAGCTCTTCTACCAACAAATGATCCAAACTAACAAAACTTAGTTCTCATGTATGTATTTTATGGGCAGATCAAGAAAAATGTGAATGTCCAAAATACGTGGAGAAGAAAAATGCCTGGTTCGAAGCACAGCTAAACCATGCATCATAAACAGATCCACCATGCCAAAAGAGTGTAGTCAACTTGCTCTTGGCATTTGGTCTCGCTTCTCCTTCCTTCTCCATCTCGACATAATTCCTAGCTATCACAGTCTCAACCTTCTCGGAGGCCATGGTTGATCAAATCCCTCTGTGCTAAGAAGGGCAGTAACGACACTCCAAGAAGAGCAAACCCAGTTGTCTTTATAAAGAAGACGAATCTCTTCAATTAGCTCACCATTCACAATGTATCATCCTTTCCATCTCTGCTTCGCCTATCTTTTTCTGTTTGGAAATGGAAATGACGGTAAATCTGGGGTCCGCCTAGCATGCAACGCACGAGCGGGCTGACCCACAAAACGCAGCTTTCTGTAAAGGAGACCACGAGGTGATTGGAGGGGATGACAGAAGTGGAGAAGAGACCCATTTAAGAAATCAGGAGACAAATGTTTGGTTTGATAAAGGTATGAGTCCTCAATGGATGGAATCATTGCATTCATGGAGCGACTTGTTGCTATACATGATTAGCGTGCATCTACAACTGGCTTCGGTTCAACTTTAACATTTGTATAACACTTCACAGTACTCTAGCAGACTATAAACTAGCTAGGTGCTGATCTTTAATCGAAAAACTAGCTTTAAATATGCATATAAATATTATGTACATGTAATTCTATGCATACTACAGGATAGAGATAATGAACATGTGTTGCATTTGATTGCGACTTGGATGGCTCCTAGATGTGGAGGGACATGAGAGGGAAATGGATAACAAGTGTCTGAAATGAGATGTGATAATTTGCATTGAGCTTGACCTGAGCTGTGGCCTGGTGGGTCAGAAATAAAACACTTAGCCGATCATATGTGGGTGTCCTTATCTGAAGCTGGCTGATGTCTCAAGTGTTACAAATGAAATGGGTGGGGAAATTTTTCAGTAAGTTACACTGTGCTAAGCTACAAATTCTCAAGAGCTTTGGCATCCAAGTTTTTATAGGGAGTACTAAACTACTAGTAGTTCACAAATGATCATATAACAGGACTTGGACAACACAACAATTGTCCCGGTACTTTTCACTGTAATCTCAAAAGCGTTTTTTTTTTGGTTAATAAAAGTTCCGAAGAAGCACCGGTGATCAAGACTCATCAAATTTATTTGCCAGTTCATATACATGAGTCCACGTATCACGTCTGATAACATTATTATTGGTTTACCATTTGGAAGGACCACCCACCAAGGGAAAGCAGGACTTTTCTCGTTGCTTTGCTTTGATACGGTCCTTCGTATATAATGCGTGTGCCGAGGTACGAGAAGTCACATTCTGAAAGTAGGCGGTGAGGGGGCACATGGCTGCAGAAGAAAAAGGGAAGAAAGGAGTTTCAAGCTCTTGGTTGGTTCACATCAGGGAGCTGAAATTGAGAAGTTATGAATAATCATGACAAAGTTCATTGTATAATATCTCCAAAGATATGATGAGAGAGCATATACAGATTGATTCCAGGACCATCTACGATTTGAAGTAGCTACAATGTCGACGAACGATATTGAGGGAGACGTTTTGAAATAACAAGAGGCCGCTAGGTAGCTGCAAATATTGCTGCAAGCACACAGTACTAAGGAGTAACAAGAATGTTTGATGAAGTTGATGCATAAGTTTGATTCATATTTGTTGGAGAATCGACTCTTTGTTGTTCATGTGAAGTAGTCTTCGCTAAGTACAAGTTGACGAATAGTATCCCGAAGGAAACGATCATTCACCTAGACCAGCCGAGCAGGAAATATTTCCCTACTCGAAAGCCCAAAATCTTGTAACTCAATGAGCTTACCATGTGAAATGAACTGTTTAGCATGAACATTATTTCCCTCACAGTTGATACAGGTTTGCGTTGTTTCTTTTCTGATCTTAGTCCCTATAACCGTCATGAATTCCGAGTGTTGTAAGCCCTTTAAATGGCTAGTCATGTTCGGATAGGTTCAAAGTCTGCAGAACTTCAACGGCGATAGTAGTATAAGCCCCTTTAATTTCAATTAATATTAGCATGTATTTCATCACAATAGTTCTCAAGATTAACACAGCAAGGTGGGCATCTGCGTGCAAGCCAAACTGTTTCCCAATTGCTAGCTCAGAAGCAATGGCGGCCCCAAAGATATAGCTAATACTGTGAAAGCCGGGTGTCTTCTACAACTAGAAGGTAGCTCCTTTTGTTCATATTGTCATACAGCTTATCGATTCTTGGACTAAGCCAGCACGTATTCTCGCCTCTCTTCCCGTATTATACTTCACTTGCTGTCATCATCGCATTGTATATATGCCAACTCTTGGTTATCCCACTATGGTTCTTCATAATCCCAAGCAAACCATTGATGGCTCTTCATCACCAGGGTGTTCACCCGCACTTATTCATCTTCTTACTTGTTTTGTATGCATCAGGTAAATTCTCATAATCTTCAAAAAATTGTTACCGAGCCGGTTGTCAATTTACTTGGATCCAACCAGCTAGTAACTACAAGCAAAAATATTAATATCTCTACTAAACGGAATGCATCCTAACTGCATGCATGAAATGCTGCGAAATGTGTGTAGAAACGAAGCAATCAGAATCAGCCAGGGTTTTCACCATCATCAATGCTTGCAAAGAGACAATCTGGCCGGCCACCTTCCCGAGCCAACTTTATGACGGGGATGGCTTCCCTCCCAATCCAGGTCAGTCCGTTGTCTTCAAACTACGGGATTCATCCATCATACATCATACATCTAATTAATTGGTTGGCCCATTCAGGAAGAAGTCAGTTTGCACATACCATGACAAGAACCTTAGATGCAATGGAGTCGGAGAACTCAAGCCCATGACTTTGAGATCCATGGCAATGACGGCCATAACAATTTTTATCAAACTATGGCTCTTATAATCATATGCATATGTCCAATCCAAACAATAGTACAATAGTATGTTGAAATATATCACAGAAATTCAGAAAGAATTACACAAACAAAACATGAACATTCTATTGAACTCAAAGATATTAAAAAAGTTTTTTCAACACCCCTCATTGACATTCAACATGATATAGTATCAGCTCGTATAACACCTTCACACAAAACCGGCTTTGGAAAAAATAAAATTGTGATTTAAACAAATCAGCAAAACAGATAAGCATGTCCCAACATACTGACACTCAAGAGTCAAGACAGTACTTGTATTTCATCAAAACTAGGCTATCCATGTAATGTTACTGAACGCAATTGAACTTACTATTTTCAAGCTATAACATTTGAACATGGCTATTTTTTATAAGCAATATTGCAATACAGAAGAACAATCTGTATCTGTACAAAACAAACCTGTGCACAAAATTGTATTCACCAAAGGCCAATATATAATAACTCTAAGATTTGTGATCCTTACCATTGTGTATTGTAGTTGGTGGACCAATTTGTTTGCTATAATTTTCTGTAACTTGTTTACCATCATCAAAGGGAAGTACTGCCACCGGAGCTGCAGGCACAGTGGCCCAGTGCTCCCTAAGAAAGTTCGTAAATTTATGAACCATTTCTCTTCGAAATTCAAGCTCCCTTGTAAAGAGGTCAAGAATACAAAAGGCTAAGATATATCTGAAAGGAACTAAGAGCAGAGAGCTGGCTGCACAGAACAACACTATAGCAACCTCGCCAGTGATCTGCAAACTATGGAAAGGAAACCACTTAATTTAGACCATCCCACAAACAAATATCAAGTTATCTGACAGGAACTCATGTAAGATTGACGAGAAAATAATGGACTAGAGATGACTATAGAAGTCACATCGCTAAGACAAGAAGCACGCAAAATATTGTTTGTGAAATAAAGGTATGACCACTATGGAAACCGTTACAACTGGAGAAATAGCACCATCTTTAGCTCACTAACGTATTCTATAAAACACAATAAGAGGGGAAAGGAACTGTTCAATAGATGCATTGCTCTGGGAAAAAAGTTACCACGTAGTGGTTTGACACTTTAAAACACAGTTGTCACACATGTATGAGAAGTCATTTCCCTTAGCAAAGTAGTTTTAATTGGCACGTTGGAATCAAATTGATCCTGCAAAAGAAACAAATTTAAGTGCCAGGTATCAAAATGAAAGCATCAGACTACCAACTTATCTTTCACATCGTACTAATCATAACCTATGTTGCAACTCGTACCTGAGCTTGCCCAGCGAGCACAAGAGTTCGTACTTTTAGGAGAGCAATATTAACATTCTGTAAATAATTTTCCACATCAGCCATTGCTTCTTTCAATGCTACAATTTTCTGGAGTGTTCGAAGGAGGCTGATCTCTGATGGTAACTGTAGCAAAGAATCTCCCGAAACGACCATGTTCTTTAAGCGCCTTCAATAACATAGCAACAGCAGTACCGATCAATGTCATGGGTAGAATGTATGATAACAAATTTCTGAGAAAATTAAATGGAATTTAGTAAGCAGGCATCTATAGGCATCAGTCTGCTTTCAATGATTGATGTAGGCCAGAAAGTGCTACTATTCGGGTTTATTTGATTAGTCTTTCATATATTAGTTGGTTTTATAGTTGTTTGGGAGTTATTTGCATTTTTAGGGATTTTTTCAAATCGTTGATAATAACTTTTACCTGAAAATGATCGTATAAGCAAACACAAGAAATGAGACTGTCAAGTGTGGCTCCTCCCAATGCCTAAGTTTCTCAAAATTTTTATACATGACAGCACAAGGTAGCATAAGTTCCTGAACATAAGAAAATTGAGGTTAAAATCAATAAAGTCACTTTTCATTATCCTGATAGGATAATTATTTTGCACAAAATATCATTCTTTGGAGCCACAGGTTCAAACAAAGAGACATACGAAAGGATTATCTCCCTTCTATAACAAATAGAAAGATAATACGTAAACACCTCTTCATTAACAAAAAAATTTAACCAATTCAATGAGAATATGTTTTAGTGAAAACAAACCTTAAATAGGCCAATGTTGCTCAGAATCCCTTTGATCATGGCAGCATCTATGGTTGCTTGGGAACTTTCCACTATCTGACTTCTCTCTTTAAATGTTTGTGCAGCCCTTTCTACAAGGCTTTTATCTCCAACCACAAAATTCTTCCCTAAAACTACTCCTTGCCTCACAAAATAACTCTTCCAAAAAGCAACTGATTCGCTAGAACCACAAGATGATGATTTCATCCATCGACGCAAATAGACACTTCCATCTACATCAATCACATGCATATTATAAGACCCTGAAATGCTTTTAGAAGTGATTCCTTCCAATGCTTGCTTCTTAATCAAAGGCCCTCCCCACAAATTTACAGCTAAAGTTTGACAAACAACATGTCCATAAGGTGGTTTCTAAGGTAGGTAAACTGCACAAGTTTAGATGGGTCTTCAGTTATTTTTTCCATGTACTGAAGAGTTTGTAGCCTTGCAATACTGTTTGATGCACTTGTCACAGTTTGTCTTTTACCTTTATGTGCACCATATACGCGGTATAATGATGGATCACGATCTTGGGGGGACATATTCACGTATAAACTCGTATAAACATATAACCTCACTACTGAAGGCATGCCAAACGTCACATCTCATTTCACGACCAAATTTACAAACTCGAGCACACATGTCTCTGACCTGTTCACAAAGAAATTAAATTTGTTTCATTCATTGCATTGCATTGATGAAAAACTACATCAAGTGTTTGTACCATATAATAGATAACTGGATCATTTAACTTCCTGAAGCTACATCAAGTATTCATGGGGAAACCAATACAAATATTTTTTGAAAACACGTGAGACCTAACATGATCATGGTACATAAAAATCAAAAGAAACACGAAAAACTACCTCGAACCTGATGTCACAGCTAATGCAAAATCGAAGAAAGTATATCCCATAGGCCCAACCTTTGTTTTTTTAACCTGTGAGCCAGGCACTGTAAGGTCCAATCTTATGGTTTCTTTCTTGCTAGTCAGGCTGATAGGCTGCCATTATTTATAAAGTCAAAAACAATGGAAAGAGTGAATAGTACATCAGCCAGAAACAGAAACACATATGCATAATTTTTATTGATATAATAAATCACTGAAAGTATAAGAGTGCCATTAGCCTACATCTAGAAAATAGTCTTGCAATAGGCATTTTAATAACAATTTCACGTCCATAGTCACTGGCAAAGAGCGGCTAAAAACATTATGACTTCCTGTGGGCTGATATGGTTGCCAAAGAAAACATATGACTTTGACCTAAAAAAGCTGTAACTGTATCTCATGACGAAACATCAGCTAGACGACAGACTGCATATTACATTGGAAAAATGTCAACATTTGCACTTCATGATGTTTGGCAAGATGAGTTAAAATCCTTTTTTATGAGGTGAGTGAATTTCTAATTAAACAATTGAAATAAACTAATTTCATGCAGAATTTTTACAATATCTATGTTCAAATAGGGACTCATACAATATAATTAAGTTCCATACAAACAAAAACTACCTCAAAATAGAGAGCTTTATCAATCAACGTAAGATTCCCAGGCCACCCAATATTTTTCTCCCATTTCAAAACTGCGCTTTCTGCTTGAACCAATACATAAAATTTGTTCTCCACATAAATGAAGTTTCTTTTCAAACCGCGACTTTCTCCCTTCATGAATCCTAAATAAAAGAACCTCATAAAAGTTGGCAACTTGCATAGGAGCATTTTGGGGACAAATTTACTTAGCTATCACTTTAACCCCTCATTGAGGTTTTCATTAAGCTGTCATATCTGAACAGAGACTGATATTGGTGTATCATGCCAGATAATAAAGGATTAAGGACAAAATATACTCACTTTAGAAGTGCAGTCACATACATAATCCACAGGCTCATAGACATCTCCTTTTCCTCTCATATAAGTGATTTATATAGGTTATGAGCAGTAGATCTATCAGCTACAGCAGCAACAGCCAGAGCAATGCGTATAAAAGCCTCTTTGCTGACAAGTTCACTCTTCAACATCCAAAAAGGATAGTCCACTTCAGATAATACCGTTCATATACCCATAAGGTGTAATAGATAATACCCCTAATGTTTTTAACACATGATCCTAGCATAAACAGCAAATGTGTATGAGCTTATAGTTATCTGATAGGCATACATGAAACATGTAGTAATGTGAATATGCCTTTTAGAAGTAACAGGAAAAGAACCATGTCCCATAGATACTGATAAAACGGGCATTGGCTACTTTAAGTCACTTGATGAAGTATATAAATCATTAATCAGCATGTCTATTTAAAAGCCACAAAGTAGTTGAGCCACACTATGAAAATGGCACAACAACATCATTTTCTACTTTTAGAGTTAACCAATTACCAAAAAGAAAAATACTTTTGCAGATATATACAACAATAAAGAACTGTTGCCTTCAGCTTGAAGGCTGAACAGAACTAATATTCAAATTACCTGAAAATAACTGCCATTTTCATCTCTTGACAAGCAAGCATTGTAACAAATATAAGTCGCTGAAAGGCAGCCTCCTGTAGAGAATAGCTGTATTGTACATAAATAAGTCGGAAGGAAATTCATCTTATTCTTCTTTCCATACACTTACTATTTAAGAATAATGTGCGTGAAGCAATTTTGACATCCTTGTGCTGAAATATCATGGTTATTATCAGGTATCAAACAGAATAAGCAGAGTTCTGTACCCATGAAAGACAAATAGTAGCCAGCAATAAAACTAGAAAAATACTAAAACCCGTTCCACAAACCTTCAAACTAGGATGGATATCTGAAATATCTCTTGACAAGTACCTAAAACAACAATATTCCACCAAGTTTCGAGCATTGTTCTGAACAGTGCCAGCTTCCGGAGCTTCAAATATCTTCTGCATTTTCTTACCAGTTAATCCATTCAACCTGGGGCACCAATCACAAAGAAGTTTACTCACTCAAGTCAATTTTCAAGCTCATGATAATTCACTGAAGAAACCAAATAACGTGAACTAAATCAAAACAATCTTCATGGTAATGAATGTACAATTTTTTACGAAATTAATACCCACTGTCATAAATACAAGTCTCCCACCATAATTCTTCTCATGAACTAAAATAATGACAATTTTTTCAAATACGAGTTGCAAGTACATTAAGATTAACTAATCGTAAAAGGATCGAAGCAACTCAATAGATTTAAAATAATTAAATCACAAGCTGAATTGCTCAATAGAAACAATGGCAGCTAAGGATAAATTCCCACCAAGCGTAGCACTATCAAAAGTTCGGTCCACCATTAACATATCTTCAAAAAAATTAAACAAAAACCTACATGAGAAGATGACGAGGTGGAAGGAAGAAGAAAATTCAAAAAAATGGAACCTGGATCGAAGTCGTTGAGCCTCCATCGATTGCCGAAGGAGCTGCTGGAAGCTCTGAATCGGAGGCGACGGGATTAGGGAGGAAGGAGGAAGTCGGGAGGAGGCACATGGTCGGTCCGGAGCCGCCGGAATCACCGCTGTGCCGCCGGCGGATGGCGCACATACGCCGATTGTGGCCAAAGGGGGACAAACGAAGAGTCGACGTGGGAAACGGCGAAGGTTCGCGGGAAAAAGAAGAAGGCCTGGCGCCGGGGTGGGGAGTGCGGGGCCCACTCTTCATTGCACGTGGATTTTGTGTAGATTATATATGAGGAGTACATATAAATTAGGCTACAATAATTTAATATTTTAAATATAAATTTAATTAATTTTAAATATAAATTTTAATTAATTTTAAATAAAATATAATGACTTATATTTTTTTGTTGTATTTTATTTCAAGAAATTAGGATTAATCTCTGTAATTAAAAGTTAAAGTTTAAAAGTAATTTTGTTTGAATCCCTCCATAATAGAGGTATTATTATTATCCTTCCATAATACAGATATTAATTTTTTTTATAGTGAGTTAAGAAAATTGAAATTAATCAAATTTGAACCAGTAAACCTTCATAATATGAGGTATTTTTATCTTTTTTATGTTTATTATATTTTAATTAATTAAATCTCTTAATTTTAATTACATGCTAATATTGGATTCTCATTTTATTAATATATAATATTGAGGTGAATATATTCACCTCAATAGATATACATACTACTGTTTCTTTAGTTGCATATTATTATTATTATTATTAGGCAAGATGCCACACACTCACACATAGACTATATATATATATATATATATATATATTGAAAATAGACCCTAATTTAATGGTTAACTCTTATTGAATAATAAGATACACTAATATAATAATTTGATATCTAAGAGATAAATTTTAATTTTAAAAATATAATTTAATTAATTGAGGATGTAAACTATAATAATTTAACTAATTTTTTATTTTGTTGTATTTTTTTAATTACATCTTCTACTTTTCATTAAAGAGCTATTTTTAATTCTTCTTTTATTAATAAAAGGCGTACATCATGATAACATGAACATTAGACATATATCAATGTCCTAATAAAACAAGTCTTGTTTATGTCTACTTGTAAATGTTTTTTATTCCCAAAGCATCTAGCTAATTGTAAATATTGAAGCATTGTGAGCTTTATTTTTGACATCTTGTTTTTGATAATTTACTTCAGATTTTTTTATTATAGTAGGTTAGCAATTAAGTACATTATACCTGTAACTAACTTATTGGTTCATTATGATCGCATTATATATACCTTCTTGTTTAAAAATTGGTAGATTGATCTATATGTACCTATAGATTCATCATTTTAACAAAAATGTGAATGTGAAGAATAAAGCTAGCTAGGGGTAAAATTGATGCTAAATTATTAAGAGGAAGATAAATAATGTTATAATTAAGGTCTACCTGAGTGAGCTCCCTGCTAAGATCAAATGGATTAAATAGATCGCTCGTGCAGCGCTTAATTTGGTAAGCTCAAGTTTTGGATGGAGCTAGATATCTTTTGGCCTTAGCTTTGTACCAATACATAAATTGATTAACGTACTAATTATGAGTTATGCGTATGATCAATTTTCCATCGACCACTCAACTGATATAATAAATCTCGCAATGCCAAACCTTGGTTTAGAAATGGCTAATGTATATGTAAATGGACAGAGACAAGTACTGGGTTAATTTTGTATTATCTTAATTGAATGCCCATTTGTTAATTATGTTTCCTGTTCACAAGTAATTAAAGAGCTTTAAATCGATGAGTGTTGAAGGAGAAGATCGATCCCTCTGCGGGTAGAAAGCTTTCCGGCGATAATACGAGGAAACTAATTCTATATAACATTTAAAAAAAATTCTATATGAGGAAACTACTTCTCATGCATATATACAAGGAAAAGGGTCATGCATGCAAGATGTGCAACATGAAAGGTATGACGACGTCATACAGAATACATATATATATTATCGTCGATTAATTCTATGCCTGCATTATTAATGTTTTTATTATTATCGACCACTCCGCACACTTGGTCATAGTAATCTCCCCTTGGCCTTTGCCATAGTAAACTTAATATTATACATCTTCATTGATTATAACTCCTTCCCCTCTTATCCAACTCCTAATTTATTCATGGCAAATGAACTGTATTAGCTTTAGGAAGAAGTCTTGGAAGAAGTTCAGCAAATTTCAATGGCGTAAAGCCACATCCATTGCTCAAATGATGTCTAAGGAGATGGCTACTTGTTCTATCGTAGAGAAGGCTGATCAGTGCAAATTTCCTACGCTACTGGAATTGCCGGAGCTGGCATTGGACAACATATTGGAGAGACACTCCCCGGATGATTCATGGAACATGGCATGTGTTTGCTGGTCATTGAGGGAGATCTGTCAGACTGATTAACTGTGGGAAATACATATGAATATAAAATGGGGAAGAGTCGTCGGTAAGAAAGCTCGCTCAGAGTGTCTTCTGTTTGTAGAAGCAATTAGAAATCCTAGTTTGCGGGGGTTGCCGGGAAGCACTCTATGGAGGAGTATAACCTTGCGCCTTGTGCTTGGTATCTTGGATTAAGACAGCAATGAACATGGGAAGATGTCAAGAATTACATCATCTTTTGCTTCTTACATGAATTGGCTCCACTTACTCGAGAGGGGCACTTCTGGTTTTCAGCTCAAGTTCACAACAGTCAGGTATATTATGTTTAACCAATTATTGTTCATGCATGCTGCACTCCCAAATATTCATTGATCCCTTGGGGAAATCAGAAAGTTTTTTAAAGTTATTTCTTGCTACAATAAGGCTAACAGGAATATCTTATCGTTTTTGCGCCGCATGCATGCAGACTGGTAAAGATATTTTTCTTAGATATGATCGTCTGACTGATACATTTCGATGCAGGTATATACATATATATTGTTCTTGACCTTTTTATTTTACTTTTAACAACACGATTCTTTTCTCATTCGAAGTGATCAATTGTATTAATCCTTCTGTTTACAGGTTCCCTTCGAATTATGAACGACATGGACCATATTTAGAACCCAGGATTAAATGGGAGAGAGTACGAGCTTCACCGACTGATAATTTACCTGACCATCCTCATGCGTCCGACTGTTTGGATGATCTTCACCCCGGAGACGGTGTTGAGATTCAGTGGAGGCATTCCAATAACGGATCACCTTATGGTTTGTACTTTCGTAAACGAAGCCTATCACAGATCACAAGTGACAACTTCCAAATATAATTGGATTAACGTCATAGGATAACAACTAAATCAATCTAGGACAGAGAGGGGGCTTATTCTTTTCTTTTTTTAATTCATTCCTTTTTCTTAATTTATTTTGTATCATTGTTATTTTGTTACAGATTGGTGGTATGCAGTTGTGGGTCACCAACTATCTTGTGATGGAAACGAGATCCAATGTCGCTGTTCCTACAATAGTAAAACAATTTGAACATCTCATTTTCCTCGTACAAAAATAGTTTCATATATCTGCATCAATCGCATGAGGAAGTAAAAGATTTGCTTATCAGCTTCGTTCTTTTCGTTGTGATTATCAGATCTTGTTGCCATTTAGTTCAAACAGTATCCCGTTGCATCGAGATGGAGCAAAGTAATCATGCCCAAGAAGGATCCAGATCGTATAGAAAATGCACATAATACAGGTGGGTTCTATGGAGGTATAAGGAAACTCTACAATGAGGACGAGGTCTCCAAGTGGAAGACTTGGTACTCGACAAGGTAGTTCGATACTTGGATGAAAAAACTTGATTAAATACTGATAAAAAAACTGTACCTATCAATTCCTTTGTGAAAGCTTGAAAATATGCATGTGATCTTGTCTGTTAAGGTTTAGAAAAAAAGAAAGGCAAGAAATCAAGCCATAGGTATAAGCATAATGAAATTATTTATATAAACTTCTTTTCTTTTTCATGGAGGACCTCTTTGACTGCCATGAAATCACAGGCAAAAAATGTAAATCTGAAGGTCAAAATTTTCCTTGTATTTCATTGTCTAGAAATATAGTTAAAAGGAAATTTTATTTTCGATTAAAGTAAATTTATATAAAATTTTTATAAAGTAATTTTTTTGGTGAAAAATAAAACAATTGGGAAAAATTTTGAAAAACACATGAATATTTTATTTTCATTTTATTTTTCAACTATCCAAACGTATAATTAAAAGAAAATTTTAAAATTTCAGTATCATTTTATTTCATTGTATTTATATTTCCTATGAAACTATTTTTTCATTCACTATTTACATTTATAACGATAGGCAACCGTTCAACAGTAACAGCTATAACAAATTTGGCTTCATACTGTATGTCTTTTAAAATTTATCATTACCAAAAATGCTTTGTTCTGTGTTTGTTTGGACATCTCTGAAAATTAAGACTACATATTGCTATTTCGACTAACTAGCCATTTACATCGTATCCAATGTTGTCATCTCATATATATCTACGGTCCTCCGAACCAGTGCCGCTGTTCCTCCAACGATAAATAAATTCAACAATAACTAACTATTGTGTTGTGATATTATGAATTACCGAGTTTGAGTATCTACCTTTCCGACATTGCTGCCATGCATTGTGTTTTGTCGGGAGAGAATAATCCACAAAGGGTTTTTAGTTGTTTAGCCTCAATGATTTTTTTTCATCGGACTTTAATATAGGGTGGTCATTGAGTTCAAACAGTATAGCCTTCAATCAAGGTGGAGGAAAGCAACCATGCCTATGAAGAACTGTAAAGAGTTCAGAATTCGAAAAGGTGGGTTCTACGGAGGAATCAGAAAATTGTACAATTAAGCGAATATCTCCATGAGGAAGAAGCTCAGGCCCAATGAAGACGAGATCCGCCTAGATTGCAAGCCAGTAAATAAATCCAATATCTTATATGATGTACTTGAGTCTTGAAGCAGGCCTTCATTGCAAATGCAATCCACTGTTACAGAGCATACACCTTACCTACCTGTACTTTGAATATCGAAATCAAAACTGATATTTGCTCTTCAAAAGGTTTTTCAGTTGGTAGCATTTAACAAATTTCCTTGTAGCTCCCATCATACTTGATTGGCAGAGACTTAACAACCTGACTAAAGCACGATTGGGTTAAAACTAGAAAAAAAATAGTTCCAATGAAAATATGGAACTTGCAATCCAACATGACAATAAGCATTACCAGTTCCAAAAATCCTGATTGGCCCCAACTAAAAGGTATTTGGTCTCTTTTCACTCAGTTAGAATAGCCGTCAATGCACAATGCATGGTTGGTTTGAGGAAATACTTATTTCTAATATTAATCCCTCAAGATTTGCTATTTCTGTCCTGGTTCCGGGAATCTCAGTTACCATCATTCCACGCATGACAGCTTCATTTTTCAGCAATGAATCCATCCTGCAACAACAAACATAAAATTTTACTTTGGCTGATATATTGCTATTAACAACCAATAACTACATATAAAATCACTGACATTTTAGAACGAGATACATAGGCTAGCATGAATTTGCATTGTCTTCCTTCAAATGTGAGAAGCTTTTCTACTGTGTCAAACAAAGGGCAAATGCTAGATTGTTGAAAGCTTGCAAGTTGTTAAGGAATAAGATTATTGACTGAAATGGTAAGATAAAACAAACACAATCCTATATCAAAAAATACAAGTATTTTGGATATAAATGTCAGCTCCAAGAACCAGATCGAAGCCCTCAGGATATGTACGCTTAATATGACCAATGTGCTCTTCATTTCCCCATTCTAGTTTCTCAGCAAACAATTCTGTACACAAATATAGTGATAGTTATTCATCTTCACAGCATCAAACTTGTAACTGGTACTCAGTGCTTCGTAACATCTTATTATCACCATTTGAAGAGAATTTGATATGAACAAGCTTAACAAATAAAAATAATTGGATTATTGAAAATGATAATTTCAACTTTCTCAACCTCAACTTACTGGAGCTAGGCAATGACTTGGAAGATGTGTAGAGCTCAATATTTGCTTTTAATAACTGAAATTGGTTGACAATGATTTTGTAATTAATCGTTAAAAAACAAAATCTCAGAGAACATGAAAAAGAATGAGAAACAACATTTTATACACATTGACAATATCAGGAGTTAGTCCCAAGTCTGACGTAACTTAATCAAGCCCGGTTTCATGGAGAATATCAATTTCAACTAGTAAATAAAATGAGTATAAGAAAATCATTGATACTAGCCTTCAAAACTTCATCGTTGTGATCAGTTAGAACAACTTCAGAACAGAACTTGCTGCAAAATATGCCAGTGATACCTAAAAGGCCACACAACTTGTAAATTCATTTAAGTACATAGCAGTAAAAGCAGAAAGTTGGCCTGAAGAGCATTTTAAAGTCAGTTTCATGAAACAATGTAGGGAATCAACAGGGCAATCGTCTTCATCAACCAGTAAATGGCAAGAAAGAAAAGGAGAACTAGCAGTAATCATCACATCTTACCAACTCCGGACCCTAATTCGATAATTAAACGTCCTTCAATTAAATGGGAATTTTTGGAAAGGTAGTTGTTCAACAGCATAGCTCCCGGCCATATCAATTGCCCCGTGAGATCATAATCCGCTGCCACATATATGCCATTGAAACATACACAACATTTGGCGATGAGAAACAACATACTTATATCGAGTCAAGCAAACACATACAGTCAGATGAAACTCCATTTGACTGATAGCTTGTTGCAAGAATGTCCTAATCTAGACCTCAGGTATTAACAATATCACGTCCTCCCCACACCAGTTAGCCCAACTTCATAACTTCCCATTATAAACAGAAATATTTACTAAAGCTGCAATTATGAAGTGAATCAACACTCGTAGAAATTAACAAATTTTGGCATACACCTTCAGACGGCTAACTAGCAAAAATCACTGCTCGATAACTAGTAATGCAGGAAAAAAACAGAAATTAAGAAGCATATAAAAAGCTTTACTTGAAGCAGACTGCAGACAAAGCAGTTGAAGTTCATGGGATCCAAATTTGAAACTTGTCAACTGGTAGCTGCATTTCACAAGCTATACCATGTCATAGATATCAAATTGAACAACAAAGAAAAAAATGTTAGAAAGAGTAAACACTTGTCATCGATGAAGAAAGACTCGTCCAAGCAAACCATGTCGTCTTCTTCCTCCATCTCCGACAACCCCAAGCTCCTTCCCAGAAACCCTAATTGGCGGTAAACCTGGGCCGGCGGTTTATTTAATCTATGGCGGGTCGTCCGAATCCGATAAGCGGTACCGCCAGACCCGACAGCATCGACGCAAGCCAGGCCTTTTATCTATTGGTGATTATTATGAACAACAATAATAAGAACTACAAATTATTTGTCTTCCCAAAACAATAAGAAAAGATGATTATGGATGAAAGCTCCGTTGTCTTCTTTTCCAAATTCCTACCCATCTTATAAGCCCCACTGTTTCTTCTTATTTATAAAATTTCTATGATATAACATACATGTGATAGCTATATTAATTTCCTTCATGATATCATTTGCCATGTACAACCATTTATTTTTTTATCTTAAGTTTATATAATCTAATTTGACTTCACCGTAAAGTATTCATGCTTTGCGAAATTAGTCCATTTGTCTGTCATAATTTTAATTGGTTGCTTTTGATCATTTCTTTTCAAAGCAAAATGATGGGATATATACGACAAACCCAAGCTTCTTACAAACACAACCATGTCAGTTTGGACCACATTTAAGATGCATAGACAAAACCCTAATTGCCAGGTTATAAGCTTAAAGTATTACAAACAAGGGAACCACACCATATTAACATGATTCTTTTTATGGAACAAAACTAGAGGATCTATTACCTCCAAAAGATAGTTGATATTTGATAAAGATAGTTGATATTTTATTATGGGTGGGCAATATTTGTAGTCATTGCACCAAACACACCTTTCCAAATAATGCTTGTATATTTTTTGCGTCTGCGCCGTGTTGTGTGCTATGAATACTTGATTTAGTTCACAATTCATGTTAATTTTACTGCATTTCCATGTTGCAATTTTATCCTCTGGATTCTTATGAAATGGTGGCTAATTCGTAAGCGTTGTAACTAATCGTTCATTCTTTTCAATGTAGAGCCAATTAGGCAAAACTTATTCAATGTAGGGCCAATTAGTTTGGAGTAATTAGTTTAAGTTCACAAACCAAAAACATTTAAGGCAAAAAAATACCTGTCAGTACATATGCAAAGCATAGAAGGAAAACAAGCATACACACAACCTAAACAAATGAAAAGTTTAAAAAGAAAATATATTTTTAAAGTGAAACAGACAGAATCTCTTTTAAAAGTATAATAGGGGCCACCCTGTCAACAATAATCAATATATATTTATAACTCAAAAATACAACCCAAACGCAGCATATTCATCACATTTATAGTTACTCTTACTCTTCTCATCAGATGAGCCGAGTCTAAACTTCATTGTTCGCCTGTTCATTTTATATTCTATGCTTCATTCACTTACAAAAATATTTATAATAATCTCATAAAATAACATATCAATTCCATCTACACATTTCAATACACATCATCATCATTACATACACTTGGTAGGTACATATGTGCGCGATTTCAGTGAGTACCTCCTCGGTTCCGACAATACTCATTCCTCGCATATCTTACATACATATATAATCATTAGTGGTCCAAAAATAACTAGTAATAAACTGACACATGAAAGCTGACCCTCCTATTAAACAAAAACCTCATACTTTTTTTCATAGAACTCTTATAAGGGCAATAACAAGAAGTCGTCTGACCTCGCGTGACAATATCCCCTTTCCATCTTATTTTCTTTCCTTAGCCACTTTAAATCATCCATTGCAAGGGAAATTTATTCTCTTTCCTCTCATCCATTTACATCCTCCGTATTACTCCTGCCCTTGAGTATAAAGGCAGAGTATTCTCAGATATGCGCTTTCAGTGTTTTTAAGTCACAAGTCTAGACATGCGCTGCGTAGTAGTACCCGTAAACCTCCACACTTTTCCGGGTTTGAGGAATTCAAAGGTGATCCTTTAAAAATGGAATGGATAGTCACTAATTCCAGAACCTACTTTGACAAATACACGCCCGTCGTCTCTACAGGGATGACAAGGTCGGATGCGGCAGCAGCTTGTTGAAAAATAGCAAAAATCGTGGCAACCGGTAGTGGGGTGTGGAGATTCGGCCGATATGGACCGCTCTCGTTGGGAAAGGTCGTTGGAGGGCCGGTGACGTCGAGGAGGCGACTGGATGGCGGTAGTTACAGTCGTCGGAGGCAGGATACAGTGACTAGAGTGTGACGCTAGGGCACACCGATTCGGCGTTGTGGAGGCCTGGCAACGGCTGGGGATGCTTCAGGGTGGCACGATGATGACACGACAGGTCCCGGTGGTGTCGATCAACAGTGTCAGGGACATCCATAGGGGGTGGCGTTGGGGTTTAGGGGAAGAAAAATCGGGGAGAAGGTTGGTGGCAATATCGTAAATAAAAGTTGAAACGACTCTACTCGAGTCAAAAATAATAGCTAACTCATAATAAATCCTAAAACAATCCAAAAAATAAAAAAACATCTCATAAAATATAATACACACTATTAAATCACAATGACATGCTTTATAACTAATAATCCACTAAAATTGCCCTATAATGCATTCGTATCTTAATGCTTTATTTGCCCTAAAAATAATTCTATGAACAAATATATAAAAAAAATATTTCATACTTTCATATACTCTGATAACTCATTTCTCATTATCTTTTTGATGTTATCAAAATATATTCAGGTACACTTGACCCTTGTCGCTCATAATTCACGTCTGGTCTCAGTTCAGTATGCGGTACATTAAACTGATTCGACTCAAACTAAAGATTGAATCGACTAGTTTGCTAATGTAAAATTTTAACTCAAGTCATGAATTTTACATCAAGTTGTTATAGATGGGTGTAAACCTTTCTTATGTGTGAACTCAAGATGGGTGTAAACCCTTCTTATATGTAAACCTATATTATAAACGTTAATTTTTTATCTAATAATATAATATTAATTAAGAAGTTATGAGTGGTAGTTATGAATAGTTTCATCAATAACTATTTAATGTGAGCCGTAAGATGAAAAATTGACAATTATCATTGAAGCATACTATGTTTACAAATAAAATAGAATTCACACCCTATCATTTTCGTGTTTATATATATTCGTGTGAAGTTGTTTTCGATATAAAAGAAAGTATGATGTTTGCACTAGCCAATTTTGAGTTGAGTGTTATCCAATGCATAAGTTTGGAAAATACCAAAAAAAAGAAAGAGACGAAGAAGAAGAATAGGAAGAGTGAATCGAATCATCCACTCAAACATATGGCTACAAAATTACATTCACGGCTCAGCCGTTTTTATAAGTTGAGAACTGGCAATAGCTTGAGCCCCTAAAAACAACACTAGCTTGAAGCCTTGAACTCATGCTGACATAACTATAATAGATGCCATCGAAAAATGACGCCGCCGTGGAGAGCCCATTACTATTTAGTGAGCGTAAATGGGCTTTTTTGTAGGAGTCGACGTCTAAGCCCAAGCCCAACTCCACTCTATTTCTTTTGCAAACGGTCCGTCTTCCCCTATCCCTGCCCCCTCCCTTGCCCTCGCCCGCCGCCGCCGCCGCCGCCGCCGCCCGTAAATCTCCGGCCCTCTTCTCTTTTCTTTTGCGTTTCATGGGCAAAAATTTCTATCTTTATTCATAATTAGACGAGATCGTAATGGTGCTGTGAATGAGTGCTTGATGCTGATGACAGGGAGAGAAGGGAGCTGTAGGTGAATTGGGGGCGATGGACGAGGAGGCGAACCGGCTGTACAGGATCCGTCGGACGGTGATGCAGATGCTGAGAGATAGGGGCTACTTGGTTGGTGATTTCGAGATTAACATGACCAAGGCCCAGTTCGTTGACAAGTTCGGCGAGAGCGTCAAGCGGGACAGCCTCGTTATCAATAAAGCCAAGCGTAACGAAAGTTCTGACCAGGTTCTTCACCAATTTCCCCGCAACTTTTTTCGTATGTTGATTCAGTCACACTCGTAGAAGTAGTCCACCAATTAAAGAGTTGTTTAGATGGCATTACTATAATGGTCATATCGTTCATTTGTTAATGCTTTTTTTTTCATAAGTTTTGATTTCACTTGTTTATCTTTAGTTGGCCTTTTTTTATTTGCAAGCTCGTTGTCAGTGCTCCCAATGCATCTTCTTTTACTCTAGTGTGGGGTTAGTTCAGAGCTTTTATTTGTGTATGTATAGCTTACATGAGGAGATGATGATAATGATAATGGCATTGAGAGAAAATGCAATCATACTAGTGCTGAAGATGAGTTCGAGTAGTTTTACTCGAACAGTTAGTTAATTGGTTCCTCTAGCCAAACAGTTACAAGCTGGGTAATTTCCATTTGTTTACATCGTTTGTCAAAGCAACTTCTACATCAATTGGCTGCAATTTTGGTGTCAAAATAATTTGGATTGTTTATCTGTATTTGTAAAACATTTCATTAGGACTGTCTCTTTCACTTGACGGGACTTTGTTGCTTATTGTGATTTTGTATTATTTTTCAGATATATGTATTTTTCCCGGAGGAAGAGAAAGTGGGTGTGAAGACCATGAAAACTTACATCAATAACATGAAAAACGAGAATGTATCTAGAGCAATACTTGTTGTTCAACAGAATCTGACACCATTTGCTAAGACATGCATTCAAGAGTTCTCGCAGAAGTTTCATCTGGAAGTGTTCCAGGCAAGCCTTCAACCTGCTCTTATCTTTCTCTTCCAAACTCGTAACGTTGGCATCTTTATTGGATTACTGTTTGGTAACTTTGTCGTGTACAATTTTACTCGATCAGGAGGCAGAGCTACTCGTGAATATTAAGGAGCATGTTTTGGTTCCAGAACACCAGGTGCTGACACCTGAAGAAAAAAAGACTTTGTTAGAAAGATATACATTGAAAGAAACTCAGGTCTATTCTTGGCAATCTTCTTATCCTTTGCCCTAATTTTATTTGTATGGAGTGTGGACTCACCTTGTTGGCTTTTTCTTCTCATAGGACTTCTATGTATAGTTCTAAATCTTCCATCTTATTTGTGATTTTGCTGAGTTTTGCAAGCCATCTTTGACACTCTTGGGATGAGATTCCTTTTTTTGATAAAAAAATTATTAAGTAGAATAACTATTTGGTTCAACTCTAATTTGACTGCCGCTATTTGTTGATGCACTTCAGCTTCCTCGTATCCAAATTACGGATCCTGTAGCGAGATATTATGGTCTGAAGAGAGGACAGGTTGTGAAGATTATTCGACCAAGTGAGACGGCTGGCAGATATGTGACCTACCGTTACTGTGTCTGAATGATAAGTAATATGTCAGTTTTAATGGTTGGCTGAGTTAGTTTTTAAAACGATATTTATTGTTGATCATGTTTGTTATGTATGAACTGAAATGGCCGACTATAGATTATACTTGGGTTGTTTATTTATAGTACAAAATTGAGAAATAGCTTGTTGTATATGAGCATTCCTAAAACTGTCTTTCTTTTACCTGATATACCCAAAAGGTGTCTCACTGTCGGGAACATGATTCCTAAGTTGGGTCCATGAATCATGCAGGTTCATGGACTTATTTATTGTAAGGGGTTCGGAGCCAATTTGTGTCTCACAGAAAAAAAATGCAAATCTTCTACTTAGTTTGCAATTTGCATCTGCTGTTTAATGTTTCTTGACAAATAGAAGGCTTTATGATCACAACGTAATGAACTTTTTTCCCGGGCAAAAGATTTAGGCGTCAGGGGTTGGAGTGAGTTCCTTTCAAATTTCTTCTGGCTTTACTCGCATGTTATTTAATTACATATAGGCTATGAATAACTGGTGCAATTTTGTGTTCTTCCCGTGAGCTGTCTGAATCCATTTTCCTCGCGCAAGCGTTGTAAGTTTGCAGACATTGCTGTCATTTTTGCAATCAAGTGGAAGATAGTGAAGCCATATGACATATTTTTACTAACAACGAAAGAAAGTGTTACCATTCGGTGTAATTTGTATTGATGTATTTAACATGTATTCTCAGCCCACGATTCATTAGTCATTGCCAATTTCTGAAGTAACATACGCCACCCTCAGGTCTCAAGTGCACCTGCTTGAAGGAGATGCCATTGGTGCAGAAATTCTAGCTCTTCATTATGTTGTTTCTTGCTCTGATTGCAAACTCTAGTTAGCTATCTCCGGGGCAATAACGATGTAGATTGCTCTTGGTTAAATATGTGCTTTTTGGATTTACAAATCAGCAAATTATATGACGTTAAACCCACATTCTCTGGGTACTCTTTAAAACTGATGCCCATTTGCTTGCAAATTGGGCCTTGAGCCAGATCGATTTGTATAGTATTTTTTACTCTGTTTTTTGTTTTTTTGGTTGTAAATAAAAGTATTTAACAAACATCTGTTCCAAAAAATTCACCCCCATGCGGCGTTCAAATATCGTTTAGATTATACAGATGGATACAATTGAGTTGGATAAATTTGATAAGGATAGTAAACCATTGAGTTGTTCCTTATATACTAGCAAGTAGCAAGAAAATTTTTCAGGCCAGGAGAAGGGAGGATTTGGCATTCCGCATGAAGCGCAGTTTCATTACGAAGACGTTGATGAACCCAGCATTTGACTTTGGACATGTATACATTGAAAGGAAAGGAGGGACTATTTGATTTTGACCATTCATTGTACTGACCAGTCTGGAAACGCTTCCTTTAAGTGCCCACAACTGAAAACCATTATATTATCAACCAAAAAAGAAATATTGATCCAACTGAAAATTTTGCAGGGAGAGCAAAAGATAAGGGGTGAGAGAAATTGTTCGCAAGTTTCTTCTGGTCTCACTCGTATGTTTATTAATTATCTGTTAACAACTACCGCTATTTTGTGTTTTACCCGTGGACTGTCTGATTTCGTTTTCCATTTACTCAAAAGTTAATAAGCTTGCAGACATTGTTGTCATTTTATTAAGCTGCAATTTTATGTCGGCCTATATCAACCACAAAGAAAAATATTAAATATGAATAGATAAAGAATAAAATAGCAATATCCACATATATCTTATTTTCTTGTGCACATGATCAGATACAAAGCAAAGCCTCATCAGGTTTATGCTAAAACTTAGGAAAGGGATAGTAATTAGTCCTACTCAAAAACTAGCTAGAACGAGTATAAAAATACTACAAACAACAAATTAACAAAATTCAAATAGTTTATAGCCAACACCACATCATATGTTGCTTCATAAAACCATCATGATGCACATTATTTATCGTCAGGTGGTAAATGAGAAGTTAAGTAACAGATGTACCAATAAAATAACGCTCAGTAACTTATAAGGGTGAAATAATTAAATCATGATACTTTATTGTGTAATAACAATCAAGATTAATAATATAAGTTTTGGTTCGGTGTTATTTTAATTTTATTTTATTTTTTATAATTTAATTTAGTTATTAGGTATGTAAATAGAGTGGATGACATCCCGGTTGAGACACGCGGATTGGGTAAGATTGGTTAATTTTGGAGCTAAGATACCTAAAACACCCTCGCGTTTGGGTTAACTAACAACCACACCAATTGGTCGCTTTACCCGGCTACCAATTTCCACGCCATGGCCGGCAACCGCCGCCGCCACCTCCTCCTCCTCCTCCTCCTCGTCTCCGCCGCCGCCATTTCTTATACATCCCCCTTCGCCTCGGCCGCCGCCGGTGAATTTCTTCAGTCCTACATAGCTTGTTTTTGTTGTTGTTGTTGTTGCTGTTGTTGTTGTTGTTGCCGATTCACTGATTCCTGGATTAGAATTAGTATGCGTGCGGCTATAAACATTTTTTTGTGAATATCAATACATTCGACAGTATCATGCTATCATATTTGGCTAGTGTGAATGATGGTTTGCAGAAACATGTAAGGAGGGAAACAGTGTCATGCTATCATATTAGGCCTTTTTTTAATTTCTGTTTACCAGGGAAAATAGCTGATTATTTGATCTATTTAGCTATACTTGTTAACACCATGTCTTCGTTCTAAGCTCGTTTGTCTGTCTGTCTATCCAGAAGCCGTGGATACCTTTGAATCAGTCCCAGATTTGAAGAGGGCTATGTACAGGAATGTTGATGGATACCCCTGTGTCAGACTTTTGAATCTTACGGGTGAAATTGGTTGCTCTAGTAAGTCAAGATTTCTGGCATTAGTTAAACTGCTTTTTTAGTTTGGAATGAAGTATTGTTGCTTTATATGCCTGACATTCCGGGGTGGTTCCGTGAAATGTGTTTAAAATTTTGTTGGGCGATATTCACTGTAACATATTAATAAATACATATAATAATATCATATAGAAGCCATAGAAAATGTAGAGTATTATTGCGGACTCATTCTTTTGGTAAAATATGTTTTCAGATCCAGGGCGAGGAAAGGTCATCTCACCTATTGTAAAGCTCAAAAGTCTCAACAGTAGTCTAGATCGACCATCTGCAGTTCTGATTGAACTAGGCCAAATGGAAGATTTTTTTGTAAGCCAAAAGGAGCATTGTCATGTCTTCTCTACTTGGTCTTTTTTTTAAAAAAAGAAAAGAAAAAAATCTGCTATTAGCTCCATGTTGGACAATATAAAAGCTTTTCAACCTGATTTAATAAATGCAAATAAGTTAAACTGTATAGGAGAGTGAAATTTCTGATACTGGTCTCTCTAAGAAACCAAATTCTCCATGAAATTTTTTTGGTGTCTGTGGCTATTAGGGTTGCTAATTGAGCGAGCCAACTCATGAGCATTTAGCATTTGGCTTGGCTTGACTCGACTCGAAACTCGATATTTAAATGTTCGAGCTCGAACTCGAGCTCGAACTCAAACCTTACGAGCCAAGCTTGAGCAAGGTCGTATTCGACTCGACTCGACTCGGTTATAGCTTGAACTCGACTCGATAAAATAATATAATAATATAGTTTTTATATTATATCTTTTATATATATATATATATATATACAATATAATAACAAAGAAGTGAGATAGTTGAGATGGTAAGTATTCAAGTTGATGACATCAATTGAGCTCGGTTCGCTCGCTCAATTAGCACCCCTAGTGGCTATGATGAACTTAAAAGGCAACAATTGTTGTAAAAAGAAAAAAAGAAAAAACATGGTCAAAATATTGCCCCCAGAGGTGACCAATCCATAAGGATGCAGGAGCATCTTCATATATTAGGAAATATGCAATTTTTAGATTTCCTCTTTTCCTAGGCATAATTCCTTTTTAGGATTTCTTTTGTATCAAGTCTTTGCCTACTTTAGGATTTTTTTCTATGAAGTATTTGCTTTATAGCCTCTTAGTGACTCGATAAATATGTGAGGCCTTGATCAATGTAATTCATGTTATGGTGAATAGAAAAGTTCTTCTACTTTGGTTCTCCAGTCTTGAATTGGTTGACTTTTGTTCTCCCCTTTCGTCTATAATAATTCATTCTAGTTATCCCACATTGGTAAGTCTTTTAGATACTAGTAAATTAACATTTGATGAGACATTCAGGTATTCTGGCCTCTTATAACTGCATTTAGCAATGTTAGTCTTTGCAGCTCATTGGCTGTCACATTCACGTGTTGTAGTTGCCTGATGGTTTGGGATAATCAACACTATAAGGGTTTGTTTGGTTGTCCTAATATTGCATGAAAGAAATGTAAAATTTGGAGGTCAAATATTTTTTTTGTGTTTGGATGTCTTGAAATTTAGTCAAATTTTTTTATCAATTTCAGTCAAAGAAAATCTATATAAAAATTTTACAAAATAACATTTTCTTATGAAAAACAAAAAAAATTAGGGGAAATTTTGGGAGGCACGTGCACATAGAAAGGAATATTTTATTTTCATCTTATTTTCCCACTATCTAAGCATTAAGGGAAATTTTTAAAATTTTCAAGTCATCTTATTTCATTGCATTTTCATTTCCTATAATTTTTTTATCATTTACTCTATTTTCATACCAACCAAACAGACCCTAAATTGAAACTTGGCCATTATTCTCTAATATGATGGAGAATCCTGAATATGCTATGCTTATTGTTTTCAGGCTGACATGTTTGTAAGTATTTGATTAGATTCATAATTGCATTGTGTTAGTTCAGGGTATCAAGTGATCCCAGTTATGCTAAAAAAGTGGCTGGTGTTTTAGTTGAATGGGCTGAAACTCGAAATGATTTAACAGGTCAGCTTATTGAACAAGAGTATGTCGTACTGTGTGTTACATTGTGGAATTAGCCTTTTTTCTTTCATTATTGAAGTTTCCTGATGGTCGACCAACTGCAATCTATGTAGTACATCACGTTTTTATATGAGAAATTTGATGATCTTTGATGCGATATGTTAGGCAATGTCATTGTTTGCCATGAAACATAAATTTGGATTTCTGTTGCTATAGGATTTTCACCGGATCATAAATCTCCGCAAGCAGAATTTGCACCATACAAGAATGCTAATTATCCTTGGAACCCTATTGTAAGTTTCTATCTATTATCAAGTAGGGTTTTAATGTTTTTTTATAGTTTTTGTTGTCAAATTTTGTCCTCTGTAAAGCTGTAGACATGCTACTAATATTTTCAGGGATCTGGTATTATGTGGAACAGCTACAACTTTCCAGTATTTTTATTAACAGAAAATAGTACAAAATTCATTCAAGAGGTAGTTTGCTTGTCATTGTTGGGATTCTGTTCAATATTCTTCATTAATTTAGTTTAGTTGTTCCAGGCTTTCAAATTCAGTCACATGGCACCATGTATGTGACATATTTTTTTATAATCAGTGGCAATTCTTAATGTAGATAGCCAACAGCAATACTAAAGGCGCTGATGAGTATCCTGTAGAAGTTGCTGAGTTTGATCTTGTCATGAAGGTGAAGGATGCTACCTACCATTCCTCTTGTTGTTTCCGACTTACAAAATATTTTATGTATTTAGATTTCTTGCATCTTATTATGCTCAATGAAAAAGTTCTTAGATAAGGGATATAACAATCATTCATGAATTATACTCATTCCTGCTGAAATAATTTATGGTGAACAAGTTCTTTATGGTATGGCAATGGTGTTAGTATAGTCCTACATCTCTATATGAGATGGGTGGTGTCTTGTATAAATGTGGGTCCGTACGCCTTCTAAAGTGGCTAGTCATTTTGGATAGAAACCCATGGACTCACTTTGACAAGTGGCATAGTTGTGTCATAGGAAAGAAATAAAATTGGCTTGATTTTTTGACAGGTAATGACGGCTGAAACTCATGATTCAGAATCTTGTCTAAAGCAGCAGACTTGTCTGCCTTTGGGTGGTTACAGGTGAGAATTACAACTTAATATTACACCACTCTGATCAATTTTTTGAAGCATCTCTTTGCTTTATGCATGGCTTTTGGGTGACCATTTTCAATGTTTATTAAATCATTGTTTTTCATGGGTTAATTGTCTGTGTTGGATATAACAGATTATCTTAGTTTACCTGGTTTTATATAGTTCAACCATTGCCCTCCTAATCGCAAGTGGCTGAGGTCAGGGAAACAGATCGTCAGTTGTTGATACTGCTATAATTGCTTACCTTCATGTTCCATCTGTTCTCTGATTCAATTTTTATCAACTGATTTAATTGGAAGGTTTCTTCTACTTAAATTTCAATATATCTCCTACTGCATACATTTAAATTTTTAAGATTGCCTCAAAATTTAGGCTTCTTGGAAGCCACCTTGCTCTATTCTAATTTCCAGGGCGATCCTGTTTTTTGCCTTACATGGACAGTGCACATCATAATAGTTTAATAGCTCAAAAGCTTTTGTATACCCTTTGATGAGATTTTGGAGTCTTTTCTTTTTATTGCTTTCTCTGTTGATGAGATTTTGGAGTCTTTTCTTTTTATTGCTTTCTCTGTTGATGAGATTTTGGAGTCTTTTCTTTTTATTGCTTTCTCTGTTGATGAGATTTTGGAGTCTTTTCTTTTTATTGCTTTCTCTGTGCACGCAGCATTTAACTTTGCTAAAATCTGAAATCTGAAGGGCAGTGTGTGGTCTTCTTTGCCTCCAATTAACAACCCATCTACTAAGCCACCAAAGCCGATAATATTAGCTGTGGCATCCCAAGATTCTCAATCTTTTTTTCGTGACATAAATCCCGGTTCTGATTCCCTTATGTCTGTAAGTTTTGCTTTTATATGGAAACTTTATTTGCTTTCTTATACAATTTAGTTGAAACATATTAACAAAAGGAAATTATGAAAGCTAATGAATTTTGTAGGGACTGATTTCATTGCTGGCAGCTGTTGATGCTCTTGCTCATCTTGAAGGTGTAAATGGCCTAAAAAAGCAGGTACTGGTTATGCTTTTGTGCTGCCTCCATGGCCATTCCTATAAGTAGCCTCTCTAGTCCTTTTAGAATCCAGAGGTTATTTACCGACAGATCTATTCTCGCCCTAAGATTGGTGATTCATCTTCCAGAAATGATGATCTGTTTATGCTCTGTTGGCATCATGGCTTATGCTCGTCTTGCATCATTTTCTTTGCTGTATTTCTTCATTTGCAGCTCGTTTTCCTTTTTCTCACTGGAGAAGCATGGGGTTATCTTGGTAGCCGGCGGTTTTTAGCTGAACTAGAAGCTAGCTCTGATGACGTCAGGGGTCTCAATGGCGCATTAATTGAGCAGGTTTCTTTGTATTATACATGTGTTTGCCTATTAGATGAACTAGAAACTTGTATGCCAACTTGTTTCATATATTGCATTCTTTTTTTAATGTTGAAATTATTAATAATTTTCTGTTATAGTAAGTTATCTATTAACAAGTAATAGAAAATAGGGAAAATACTTATTTAAGAAATCGATTAACGGTGACAGACCTGGTAGTAAAACAGTTCAATGTTTACATGTAGTTTAGAGAAATTGAGAAACCTGTAAGGTGGGGGAGTTTTTAATTTCCAGAAACATTTATTCAGAGAATGAGTAATTGTTGGATGTAAATGGAGATGCCTGTTGTAAGTGCACAGTGATATTATCTTCCTGAACTCATGTCGGTGGTAAGAAGGTCTCTCTTATAATTCTCAGAGGGGTTTTCTTCTTTTGACAGTTCTTAGGCATATTTCCTTCTATTAATTGGTTTTTAACATTGTTTGATTGGTAAACCGTTATATTACTTTTAACAATCAAACTTCTGGATTCTAATGTTGATTAAAACAGTAGTGTATTGAACTTCTAAAATAATGTGTTAATATGTAGGGATGTCAAATTATCCATGCATATAGACTTCTGTGCGTTTAGAGTGAAACAGCTTGTTTGCCTCAAGTACACTGTTGGCTAGAGTTTTGTCCTCTTTTTTCAGTTCTTTTAATTACAAATGATTTGGTTTACAAAATATCATGTCATAGGTGCTGGAGATAGGATCTGTGGGGAAAGTTTCAAAGGAAACAGAGACCAGCTTCATTGCTCATACAGGAGGGGTAAGAAATTTAGTCAATGTTAAGTACTAATGCTTGTGGTAAATGGGGTTGTCATCCCTTGAGCATTAAGATAACTATTTTTAGCAATTAAGATCAGATATGTTTGCAGAAGAATAGGAGATATAATGGCATTAGTGAGAAACTTTAGTAAGATTTAAATTATGTTTCTGCTTGCAGGATACATCTGGTGTTAATAAAATGATGACTGCCATTCAGCAGGCTTCTGTTTCATTCCAACCAGAGAAGGTTAGGATTAATTTGGCTGATGGAGAAAATCCTGGTCTACCTCCTTCATCTTTGATTGCACTTTTAAGGAAGGTAGGGGCATGTTTTTGCTTGTTATTTGTTGTATTTCTTCCTGTATCTCTGTTGTGGTTGCCTCTTGAAATGCTGTGGGCTTCTGTAAAATTGTTGCTTAGTGGATTTGGTTGTTCATCTGGTGCAGAACTCTTCACTTTCTGGCGTTGTACTTGAAGAATTTGATTCAGCATTCGCCAATAAATTTTATCACAGCCACCTGGATGGCCCATGTAAGTGGTACAGAAACATGCTTGTTATTATATGATCTGATTGGTTTGATTGTATTTGACATTAGCTGTGTCATGCAGCGAATATCAATGTTACATCAATTGTCAAGGCTGCTTCTTTGGTTGCACGAACGCTGTATATTTTAGCAAGTGATAATGTGGAATCAAAATCAGAGAAACTTGATGCTATTACTGTTAATGCTTCATTAGTTCAGGAGCTAGTGGATTGCCTTCTGAGTTGTGATCCTGGCTTGTCATGTGGGCTGGTCAGACAATACATCAGTCCAAGTACCATCTGCCCAAATCATTATGTGGGTGTTCTGCCGGGTGCCCCATCTGATTATCGATATGCAGATGATACACCTAGATTCATTTGGAATTTCATGGCAGATAGGACTTCTGTTCCAAATCACAATGCAACATCTTGCTCGCAAGGCTGCAAGAATGCTGGAGAAGTTTGTGTAAGCGCAGAAGTTGATAAGGGTACTTGTAAGGTTTCTACGACGAGGTAACTTCCTGGATTTGAGAAGCATATCGTGTGGTTCAGCATTTACCAAATATACCATATTTTATGTTGGCACTATTTATTTATGAATGCATTCATCTTTTCTACATTTTAGGTATGTCCCAGCATATTCGACCAGGTTGAACTTTGTCGACGGGGCATGGAGATTGCAGCCTGCAAATGCATCTGATTTAATGGGAATGATAGATCCAGTGTGGACGGAGAGTTATTGGGACACAATAGGACTCCGGGCTTACAAAATTCAAAGCTCATTTTATGACAATATCGTCCTTCTATGGGGTATTGCTGTTACAGTCTTCACCTACCTTTTGATAGTGGTTTCAAGGGCATCCCTGATGAAAGCCATGAAGCGTGATTGAATAATCATGAGGAGCATCCTATTATGAGAAAAGATGTCTTGGATTCAGCGCAGGAGGCACAATTATGTGAACTCCGGTTTCCTGCCTTCTTTTGGAAATGCCTTCTTTTTTTTCCTTTTTCCTAAAACACAACAGATTGAAGATTCTCGTTGCTTGGGCGGGCTAGGCTGCTGCTTCATTAGTTTTTGCTTTCTCAAACATTAGAAGTAAGACTAACTAAATTATCATTTTGTTATTTAAGCTTGGGATGTTTCTTGTGTTCTATGATTATACATGAATTGTATGGAATCAACAGAATTGACAGGTTAATTAATGGCTAATAATGGGATTGAGGCGGAAGCAATCTTAATTTGTCAAGCCTGACCTCTCCTCTGCTTGACTGCTGTTTGGTATCCTTGCAACCATTCCGATTATTGTTATGGCCAATCTTTAGGGTTTTTTGTTATCTTTTGGCCAACCTTTAGTTGACGACGAACATCAACGATAATGGGGCTGAATGTGTTGATTGTGGTGTTCGAACGCTAACATCGCCATTTCAACGGGAAATAGAATTGAAGTTGATTCGTAATCTTGCAAGTGATGAATTATCAAACTGCCGACGGCATGGCCATGTCTTTCTCTAGGTTTTCAAAAACATTTAATTGTTTATTTTTTATTGTTTTGGCATCAGAAAGGCTGTAAAAGACTAGGTTAATAACTTTAATCGTTATCGTGTATTGACTTTACGACCATTTATTGAAACTCCTGTTTTGCCGATTAAAAAATGGCCAACATATGGTTAATGTTCATTATTATATATACGTAGTTTTAAGACCTAAAATTATCCGACAGTGATGTATTGAATCATTTTAGGTATTTAAACTTTTTTGAACAGAACTCGTACAAATTAGTGCAATTGGGTTCTTAATTTTTAGTTGAAATTTATATTTTCAAATAAAGTAATTAATAATTTTTACGATCTCTGTACAACGGCTACGGTGTAACTTTTTACAGCTACCGTTTAAGTTTAACGGTTAATTTTATTAATTAATTTACTATTTTTTTATTTGGTGAAGTTTTAAACTAATTTTATATTATTCAAATTCAAAATTGATAAAATAATAAAATGAATGACCATTTACTGTCCGCTTTGAGGGGTTACGTATAAAAATATCAACAAGTCTCCGGGAGTTACCACTGATCCTCGTTATGTCGCTGCAATACTTTTCTACATTTCTGCAATATTATAAGCAGTGTATATAATTTTCATACGGTCTTATTTGCTACATCCCAGCATGTTTAAATAGTACATCGTTGATTAGCTTGCCAGCAGTTAAATTACATTAGAAAACATAACATTTCTAATACACCTATTTCACTAGAAACCTTTTATGATCTGATCAGTGTGTGTCAAGAAAAGCCTCACAAGGAAGATAGGACATTAATGGCTGCCTCATGCAACTGCGATTGCAGCAAATCATCCAATATTTTCCAGTCATTCGCCTCATCTATTGCAAGTGCTCCGGGCAGGTTGAAAGAATCTGTTGGAATGAGACTCGTGGGGAGAGGTGAGGAGCAAAGCTGCTCATGTTCAGGACTTGACTCCAATATGAGAGGCGGGTTTCTTATTTGTCCCCAAATGGTTTGCGCATTATGATGGGAGTTCATGGCCTTGTTTAAACAATTAGAAGCGTCCAGTCCAGGTGATTGAGACACAAAATGGCCGTGATCTTGAAGACCATCAGCCACAGAATTGCAATATCTAAAGTAGTGTCTTTCGCTCGACGGGCTTTGCTTCTTGAAGGCTCTGCAAACAACCCATCCTTCTTCCTGCAAGTTACAAGTACGACATATATTAAATTTGTTGAACTACAGAATTGATCGTAGACATCCTTCATCGTCGTGTACTTTTGGTTGTTAGATAGATATAAATAGATGACATGCATAGTGCAGAGTGAACTTGCCTGTGGGGGTGCATGCTCGCTTGTTTGAAGTCTGTACTCATGAATGACCCAGTCTGTCTTCCTCCCATTTGGTGCCCTGCCTCTATAGAACACCAAAGTTTTCCTCATTCCTATCATCTTGTCCTTGGATAGCACTACCTTGTCCCTCCCAGTTGCCTTCCAAAACCCGGCTGCTGTTGCTCTATTTGTCCTCGTTCCTGTTGGGTACTTCTTATCTTTGTGGCTAAAGAAATACCACTCACTTTGCTCCCCATTACCAACTTTGCACCGTCCTGTATATGATCGAGTAAAGTTGAGTTATTTCATTTTCTCCACTTCTTCTTTAAGTAATTGAAAGAGGCCTTACCTTGGAGATCCCATGGCTCTATTCTGTATAGGTCTATGTCTGTGATGATCTCCAGGTCGATAGTCTTGGAGTTAACCTTCCTAGCGAGATAGTAACCCACAAGCTCCTCCTCTGTAGGATGGAACCTAAATCCTGGTGGTATACAAGACTCTACTTCCATTTTTAAACTCTGCAGCAGCATATAAATAGCCTCAGAATGGTTGTTGAGTGGAATGAACTTCCTTTTCGTCAAGTTACTAGCGTACTGAGACTTCCACTTTCATTGGAATATATATTAGGGAAGCGCAAGTTGTGCTCAATGCAATAGTCGTGATAACTGACTACTATAATGTGCAAGCAGCCTATTACACCACCATATAATTTTTTCAAGTATATTTTCCTAATTATAGAATGATGGCTCCCATTAGCGTTTGGTTGCCATGCCAGCCATTGCATCTTAATTAGGATATTACAACTAAAATATTAAATATCTCCCTTTACTAATTAATTAACTTATCATACTAATTAACCTGCTAATTAATATCAATATCAGTACAGTACCATGGGAAGCAAGCTGATCAGTATATAACCAGTCGCGAAGAGTCATAGACCTTGTTAAAAAGATGATCAGTACATTTTAGTCTCATTATAAGTGTTAAATCCTAGAAATCAAGAAACTAGGAAAAGCTAGTTAGGTTGATAAAAAATTCTCAACTGCGACATGATCGGGAAAAAAAGTCTTAGACGACATACCTGATAATGAAGAATATCACTTGTTTCTCCGATATATACTAGTGTACCCGTTTGTTGATGGCTCAAAACTTGGAGAAGATCAAAAGAAGAACAAAACAAATATGGTGATGCAAGAAAGAGAGAAAAAGCTTACACATATATATGAGACAAGATGCAGGAATTATAAGCAGGAAGAGTGAATGGCAATGTCAATGGCGGTGAAGTCATTGGTGTAGGTGGCTCAAAAATGTAATTTGGGCGGCCGTGAGTGCAGCCAACCCTCCACCGAATACAGATCTTTTGCTTCTCACTCAAACACCTCTCTCTAGCTCTCTCACTCTATGTACATATATGTCACTAGCCTTCCTTATAAGATAATAGCACCCAACCAATTACCATCATTTTCTCCCTCTTATGATCACATTTACATTGAGCACAAATTGATTTCAAGTTTTCATAATATTGCTGTAATTAATTTGCTAACGTCAATACGAAAGCATATGGAGAGCAATGGATTTGCGCTGTTAGTGGAGATAATATGCGAGTGTAACAATCAACTTTTGAGTGTACATGGTCGGCTTGAAATGTTTGGCGTCTAATTGGTCCGGCTTTGTATGGTTATGGAGATATTATCTTATTTGATGAACAGTATCACGGAGCATGCTTCTACTCCTCCCTGTTGGCTGGACTATTTTGCTTGCCCATGATGCAGTAGCCGCATTTGTAGACTAAAATTGCATATATTATGGAAATGATGGAGATTGTTGGGCATGGCTTAGAAGTGAACGACATACCAGAGTTTGGAATGGATAAAGATTCTGAATGTGGCAAGGACAATGCTGCCTTTTGGAATAAATGTTTTATATATACGTTGCGTACGGCCATTTCAACATTGACATATTATCGTTCAAGATCCGAACATTTAAAAAACAATGTGGTTACTTCTCTTCATCAAATATTGTGGGGGTGGATTCGTATTAGCACCGCAAAATTGCAAATTTTAAGTAACATAATGAAAGATTTGAAGAATGAAAGGGGGTTAAAAAGATAGCTGATTGTGGAGATTTTATCTGAGAAGCCGCAACTAAGTATTTTATGGTAGTAGAGCTCTGTATTTTATGAATAGCATTCTTCTAATCACGTCTGCATGCGATCGAGTAATATAGTAAGGTTGATTTTTGTTTTCTGAAAAAGATAAAAAAGACATTTGAAAAATAAACACATCTTGTGAATTATTGTACCGAGTATAAAACAAAGATGTGAGCGCACTTTCATGATCTATTTGCTTTCAAGTTGAGAGATATCGCAGGGCAAAATACTTTCCCCTCTTTCCACTTCAGTCGGTTGGTAAAGCCGCTAGCTTGTGAACGGGGGAAATCAAACAGATATTCAGGGACAACACAGCAAGCGACATTTTCATGCATCAAAAATTAAAAAGAAAAAAGAAAAAAGAGAGAGGACTGAGAGATTTGAGAGCTTGATGACGCTACATCTGTTCATCTTTACGTTGGCATCAAAATTATCAAAAGCAAATCAGCAGCTCATGTAATAAGGGAAATGACGCCATGATCATTCCGAGGAAGCCCCAAAAGCAGACGTACTTTTTAGACCTCCATCATCCAATGGCGCAACAAAAATATTAATAATAGGCTTAGCAAATGGGCCAGTGGAGCAGGTCGGTGAGTCGGCCCAACAAAGGAGCACCCAGCCAACCCACTTCAGTTTGAAGAAAGGCTTCTTAGAATCCTAATTAAACAGTGTTGTTGCTTTGCAGCCTTTTCTTTTTTCTGAAAGATACACATCATTTGCCACCGCTTCATTTACAAACTCATAAGGAGACAACACGAATAGTTGACAGAAATTTAAATACATTGCTCGAGATTTTTTTGGTATGAATTGTTGAGTATAATTTTCTAGCCATTGTGATCTCCGTATCTTTTCTGAGATCGTCCACTGTCCATGTTGACACACTAGCATTCGAGTATGGCGGCCTGCACATTGAGCAGGTTAATGCATTATTAAACAATTAGAACCCAAAACCATTTTGGCCAAACTCGCTGTCGTCCTCATCACTGCTGAAGGATTCCAACATCTCATCACTGTCATCGTCGTCATCTCTCTCAGGGCCAATCTCAAACATCCCTCTTCCACCATCAAAATCTGTATTAAATTCACCGTCATCATCCTCATCCTCATCATCATCAATGTCATCAATGCTATCATCATCCTCGTCGTTGCTCATAAGGTCATCTACATCACTGTCTAAATCACCGTCCAGATCAGCACCAACCAAGCCATCCCCAATCTCCGACTCATCGTCTTCTTCGTCCTCATCCGTTTCTGCCCCATCATCCGGATCTGAATCATCATCAGTTGAGCGCCGGCGACCAATCTCATACAGCCTGGCTGATGATAGCATATCTTCGTGGTCATCCATTGCCACAACACCAATAAATGAGTCCGTAGGCTCTGTTGCAAAATCTAATACACAGCGATCAACTGGTATGGTGGCAATGTCAGAATAGTTGACTGCATCAATAGTTCGAAATGCGGGATAAAGTGGATGCCTAAACCGCCGTGTTTGAACTGCAGAAGTTATGTCCTCCAAATTACGACGGAGGATTGCATAAATAACATCTCCAGCAGTATTAAAAGTAACCACCGTTTGGTCCAGCGAAGGCACACTTCTAAGAAGCTTAAATCTACGGAGATCCCACACTTCGGAATTTATGATTATCTGTTAAAAACAGAAAAATACGACTCAGTGGAATGCTTCTCATGCTAAACATTGAAAAATGTCAAGTTTCAGCTCATTATCTGTCACCAATACATGACAGGCTAAAACATCAACAGCTTGAGATCATAAAGGAGAACCTTCAAAAACACAATTCATTTATAAAATGCATGATTCATAAGCGAAAGACGCATATAATCCACTGCAATTTCAATTTCATAAATTTGACAGCCAAACAATGTTCAACAAGTGATCCTTGGACATCCAAGAAAAGTTCACCATCATAACGTTTAGACGCCATGCAATGTCTGATTAACAAAAATTCTGAATAAAATTAGCCAAAACCCAAACAAAGAAGAATGCAAGAAACAACATTAGAAGAAAATTCGATAAACACTGCTTTTATAAGCTTCATTAGAAACTGTAATCTCTATCCACCCAGAAAGTATATGACGCTTTAAATATAAGTAGCATCTAGCGATAGCTAAGTAAAGTAGCTCATATAATACAAATCATACCATGCAGTAAAGTTTGCAAGTCATGTTCCTTCTTACAAGCTACATGGGAAAAAAAAATAAAAAGTATAGGAAAAGAAAAGAACCTCATTCCCTGAAGGATGGAAACCACCACCACCATAGTCTGTGAACTGATCAAAACGGTGAACCGGACCTGGACCACGCCGGTCCCATAAGACCCCATTCCACAACAGCATTGTATCTAAGGGGCTAAAATGTATAAGAGATGGCACATGCCCACGGAGAGGACCAGAAGGTGGATTTGAGTTGTCAGAGAACTTCAAGTCCACATTACCAGTTTCTACATCATACAAAAGAACCTCCTTGTGAGATGATTCTGCTGACAAAGCAGCAAACATAGTTCCTGAGTGACTGAAACGCGCAGCTTTGCACCCATCAAATGAATTCAAAGGTCCAACAGATACTGAGCTGACATCCCAGAGTCTCACATCATAACTACTAGAAGTAATAAGTAACTGAGTAGGGCCTGATGAAACTGACTGTAACATAGTTACTGAAGATTGGTGGCAAGTTTGACTTTCCAAGATATTTCCATTGCTAGAGTCAAAAATCTTAAGCTCTCCTGAATGGCTTCCAGTAGCGATACGAGCAGAGTCACCAAGAAATGTCATGCAACTCAAAAGAGCAGTGTCATCACGGCATGTACGCCATGGGCGAAATCTGCTGTAAACAAATTGACGGTCTTTACGAAAGCCAAGTGTTCCGCCATAAAGGTACCTACACTCCCTCCTACTAAGCCTGGAAGTAATATTTGTAGGTGCATCAAAATTCCTGCTGGGTTCAGGACAAACATGAGGGTGCAAAAGAGAAAGTGGAGGTAAAGTTGTAATAGGAGTTGGACACTGCCGGTGCTGATGCTTCAAGTATTGAACAACTAAAGAATCGAGACTGACCCGTTCAGTGTTGCCACCTTGATGGTCAGCAAGAATACCAGGTTGAATAGAAGGAGTGGAAGGAAATGGTTGAGTACTAGGGCACAGAATTCCATCTTGATTATCAGGAAGAGTGCATGATGGTGTCCCTTTCATTTCAGGCAAATTTAGACTCGGAGTCAACACAAACCCATCTGATTGCCCATTCCGACAAGAGAGGATTGGTGTCTGACAAACAGGGGATTGCACCCCTTGATCAGAAATATTTGAACGTTTTGAAGGCAATGAACAGCCACTCCCTTTCCCATCATTTAGTTTTCGTTTCATAGGCAGTTGGATTGGAGTCTTCATAACTGATTCCAATTCTAAATTGGATATGCTGACAGCCGTTGATGGAGTTTCCAAAACCAGAGGAGGAGACTGTAAGGTTCGAGGGGTAGTAGCAGTCTTGCTCAAGGAGCGTGTTTGACTTTTCCCATGAGGGCTGAGATTGGGGAGAACTAAAAGTTTCTTCTTTGAAGATGAAAGGTTCAACTCAGGTTTTGTTCCCGAATGACCATCATCTTTATGAAATGTCTTTGGCACCTCAGAGAGGAAACCACCAGAAGTACGGGCAGATGGCCACTGGAATTGTGATGAAGGAATCTCTTGTATGGAAGTCTGGTGCAGATGGAGTGATGAGGCAGACGAAGATGGCAAAGGTGTCAACCGAGCTTCGTTCAATAATGCAGCAGCCGAGGTGGTTAATCCAGAGGCTTGCAGATGTTCATGTATAAGGAGTAGCAGTTCTCTAAAAATGTCAGACGCATAGATGAGTTAAAAATATTTGGAAACATTATTTATCATAAAACTAGAAATAAAAAATAATACCTAGAATGGTAAGTGATAGGAGTTGCAGCAGCAATTGCCGCTCTTTCGATACGTCTTAAAGTGGGAGCAGCAGCATCTGTAGCTGCCAATGTGCTAGCACGACCAGAATTGGTGACAATCTAAAAAAATAATGCAACTAAGTCAAACAACAAAAACAAGAAGCAATGAAAAAACAAAATTATTGCAAACAGAACAAGACATATATATGTGTGTAAATATTGGTGAAAACTGTTCGCAATAATGAAGCCTTCTAAAGATCATAATACAATTATCAACTGCATCACTTACAGCAATCAGCTCAATTGCAACCTGAGCTAGTTCAGCTTGCCATTTTCCTTGCTCTGTTCCTGTTGCCTGAGAGCCTGAATCTCGTATAAGTTCAGAGAGTTTCTTGCCCACCTAAAATTATCAAATTAAACAAGCAGATCATAATCTGCACATGATCAACTACTACCAGCATATTTTTTCACAGAAATAAAATAAGTGTTTCCTAAGAAACAATTTACTACAGCAATTTCCTAGCCATCAACCCCCTGCTTTTCAATCATCTAAATAACATTGTTGATTGTACCAAACTGAGAATAATATACTGTCTACAAAAATGCTCCCCAAAATTAAACATTACATTAGATGGTAACAAGCAAATGGTACCAACTCGCCAACATACCAAAACTTTTGAATTTAAATTCCATGTGTAATGGCAAGGGCAGAAGCATAGTGCTAAAATAATTTCAAACGAGTAAAACATAAAAGAGTAGTTAAATATGCGAACTTCTTCAAGACTCCACAAACCTGAAGTTTTGTCAATATGTGTGCTATGGTGTTGTCTCTTGCCAACCCAAGCAAGACGCGGCATGCCAGAGCTCGAAGACAATCAAGAGCTGCAGGTGGCGTGAATATTCGAGGATGAAGAAGATGCAATAGTACTTTTATGCCATTGTTTGCACGGACAGCCTCTCGTGCTTGTCGATATCCTAGTTCTAACTGTGCTGCAAGGCCAGCACAACCTGCACCCTGGCCCAATGTTATCCTTCGATCCCCTACTACTCCAGAAGCTACAGCTGCACCACTGGTGGGCTCAACCTGATTAGGCACCAATACATTTCTCTCTGAAACATTTCTTTCAAGTTGCCTTTCTCTGGTATCTGCAGCAGAAGTGGAGCCATTAGGCACCTGCACTGAACTAGATTGTTGACCATGTGCCATTCCCGGTGGTTTGATGCTAATTGATGGCGGAGGACATGCAAGATTGACCAAAATACTCAATGCTGGATGGATAATCTGCATGGTCATATATTTTCTTATTGTCATTGATTTGCCAAAACTACAAGATAATAATCAAGCAACAGCACTTGGTGCATAATGATTTTACATCATGTCTATCCAAAAACAAAAATAGACAATAGAAAGCAACAATACTTCACATTAACCATTCAACAAGCCTGACCTGCAAAAAGTCACTGGCTATACTTCATAGAATTATGCTGTCTTGAGAAGCATTAAAAAGGGTTCCGAGTTCCAGCATTAGGTAGCAAAAATATTACATTCTGATACAAAAATAAAGCCCTCACTCATGTAAATAGAACTCATTATTGTTTCACTCTCAGACCACTTCTTTGTGTTCCTAAGGTGCAACTATTGGCTGGAATGCATGTGACGGTGATTTCAAGCAGGCATACAAACACAAAAAACTGACAATTTTTCCACCACAATACAATACAAATCTGTCCCCAACATCTATTCGGGATTATGTGGGAAAAAAATAAAACATAAAAATAAAAGAGAGAGAGAGAGAGAGAAGGGAATATATAGCATGTGCCTCCTCAACAATCAAATAGGATATGATGGATATGGAATAATCCTCACCTCTGGATCAACATAGCCAGCACCATTGGCTGCATCCAGAATCACTGCCATGCCAACACGATCATTACTCAGAGTTGCATTTATGACAAGCTTTCGGCTATAGGGTACTAGAGTAACAATGTGTAGAACACCAAGTGCATATTGTGCCAAGTCATGCAGATAACGCTCAGCAGGAGGTGCCTACATTAAGGACAAGATTATACACAATTGTAGACACAAACAACTGACCTTAATAAAAATTGAAAAACAAAATTTGCAAAATTTTAGAATTGGTAAATACCTGACACAACTCCAAGATTATAACATGGCCGTTTAAGGTCAAAAATCTATCCACAGTTGACCAACGAGCTCTCACAAATGCAGGTCCCACCTTACGATCACGTTGTATCTGAAGGAAAACAGCCTCCATTGCTTCATTGCTTGCATCAAGTGGTTTATCCACAGGCTTTGTGCCACTAATATTCCGTGCTGTACTCCGATGACTCTTATTCGGACGGAGAGAATCAACAAGCAGAAGGAGCTGAGCCCTGAAATAATGGCGTAGAGCAACACATGTGTGGTATGCGACCTGTTTCTCCAAAGTCGTCAAGACTTCAGCAGGAGTCCTATCATTTCGAAGAGGTGTCGTGCTTGATGTACCAGCTAAAGTTGAAGAATTGTTACCCGACCTCACTGAGGCTGCATTTTGTAAAAGGTTCAGCATCTTCTGCAACCCTTCTTGATAATCAAAAGAATCCAGTACTGCCCTAAAAACGAAAGCAGATGCAAAAAAAACTGCAGCATTTTTCCTAGCTTGGTCCTGGGGGCACTCTAATAGCTGTAGAGCTAATTCTACCACCTGATGAACAACCTCAGAAGCCAGACGACATACGCGCTCCATAATCCCCTGGCAAAATGGTCAAAATGCAGTAAGTGATGTGCATGGAAGAATGTTGGAAATTTCTAAGGAAAATTTTAGTCAAACCAAAAGAAGTGGCATAAGAAAGAACAAAACCTGGATCAATATCAAGCTTACCTGAAGAGAGCCAATGGTGAACAAACACAAGGAAAGACCAACATAAGTTTGATGGTTCCTATGTACAGCTAGTAATTTCTGCATGCCTTCTCGATCAACAAATAAAGCAGCAAATTTCTTATGAGCAGCTAAAGAACAAATCAGCTTTAAAACTTCTGAAAGATTTTTGAGGTTTTCTGGAGTATCCTTTTGGTTTGAACAGCGTTGCAACAACTCAAGGCAGACATCAACCCCTTTCTCCTGAAGGACAGGGCCCAACACTTCAAAGTATTCACCCAATACCTCAAGACACTGAATGCAGTACTTCTCTCTCAGCTGTCTAAGAGCCTCATCGTCCAGGATGAAGAGATCATCTAAGTCCTCCTCTCCTCCTCAGGGCCTGAAGACTTGATTTCCTCAGAATCGATATTGCTGCTTAAAGAATTTCTGCAGTTTCATAACAAATCACTTCATCCATATGCATTCGGCTATGGCATAGGATTTCAAGACACTAAAAAAAAAGAACTAACCGTGAAACTTCAGTAGCTATTGCAGCCTCAACAACTGTGGACGCAGCATTGGAAGCAGCTGCAACAGCGGCCTCTTCATCATTTGTAGTTCTTAGTACCTGTAATCACCAAAGTCAATGCAACGTTACGACTATAAAGGCGTTTTATTGGTTAAATTAACTATACCATAACATGTCCATCAACTTCACCTCCAACGCAGTTGTTTTTACAAGCTCAGCAGCAGCATCACCAGCAGCCATAATTGCTTCGGCAGGTGCATTTGCAGTTCTTGCTTCAGCTTCTGCAGCTCTAATTGCTTTCTTTACAAACTCCAGTATGTTCCTCGTTCCAACTTCACATTCCTTCAAACGATAATCATCATCTCTCTCAATTCCCAAGCCATCATCAGTACTCTTGCTCAAAAATGACTTGCTCTCTAGATGCTTGAATGGGTTCTTTTCCCTCACACTATTTTGTCCTGAACCACCCAATCGTACTCCAGCAACAGGTGAAGGGCTTATATCTCTTTCATTTTCCAAACACCCCTCCAGTGGACGTCCTTTCCCTCTAATCCTTCCCCATCCCCGCACCCCTCTCCGTCTTGATGAGTCATCTCTGGGATTCTCTTCAGAATCTTCATCTCTATTAGATCTACTTTTTCCTTTAATGTCACGTAAATCTCTATTATGCAGCCGCCTTTCTTCCTCAGTTTGTTCAGTTTCATCCTCAACAGATTCATACATGCCAACCACCTCATCTGAAGCATCTGTCCTGGGATGATTCATCATGACACTTTGATCATCCAATAAGGGTTCATCAGCCACCCTTGAGCTATCTAGATTTGCAGATTCTCGAGCTTGTCGATGTCTGCTTCTACCATCTTCTCTGACTCTGCCACATAAGGACATATGTTTACCATCAGCTGCATATCCAGCTTCTCTCTGAGCAATCGTGCTCTCCCCAAGCACACGTGAGCGAAGGTACCGCATCAGTTTTGCCGACAGTTCTGAAGTCACCACATCTTCAACCACTGGGCCTCCCCTAAACAACCATATATACAAGTTTTACTAGGAAGGAACAAAGGCATATGTCTAATGTTTTTCAATAAAATATACTATTGAAATAATAATTAAGAACTTAAGTCAGCATTTGAAAATTTTTTGTCCAAAAGATAATTAAACTTGTTCAAGAATTCAAGTGCATTCATTTACTACTTTGCATGTCAGCAAGCATATCAGGTAAATCTAAAAGAACTTTTCTTAATTTGAAATTTTGGTTACACATTAGTTCAATAGTCTTGAAAGCACTTTGAAACACGTAAATGTTTCTGAAACTATTTCTAATGAGGGTTTGAAGGGGGGCTAAGATGATGCATTGAAGTATTGAAATCCAACCGGAATCACTTACGCAGTCAAGGCTATGCAAAGAAGGCCAGTGGCATAGGTTCGCAACATTTCACCATTAGTGGGCTTATTGCTCCCCATAATAACTTTCCAATCAACCTCGTCTTTCAATAACTCCAAAGGATCATCTATGACCCACCTTTTGATATTTTCCAAGACCATGTCTTCAAAAGCGTGAGGATACTACAATACACAACAAAAAACATTCATACCCAACAAGAAGAGAATTACTGGCTTTTTTTTTAAGAAAAAAAAGAACCAATGAAAAGGAAGCTAACCATCAAGGTTGCAGAGCAACTGAGAAGCAGCCTAGCAGATGCAGCACGAATGCTAGTTGAATATCTCTTATCTGAAAGGAATTTTGATGATATCAACTCAAAAAAGTCATCATTTTCCTGCAAGATTAGAAAGTTAAAGATAAAATAGCCAATCTTGCCGCCAATGCAATGAAAAGCTACTGTAAACGATATAGTGTCAAATAAAATTCTTGTTCCAATTAGTGCGGCAAATAAAATTGAATTACCTTGATAATTCTTCCGAGCTTTCCAATGGTATGAGAAGATCGACCATTGTTCAAACTAGCATTGGCAGATGTTTCCAAGTACCTATCCACACAGCCGATTAGCAAAACTTATTCAGGCACATCCATCATGTTTCGAGTCACTGCTACTGCTTAAATAGAATATGAGCGTTCTCACAAGCAAACATTTTTACACAAACACTCTGCGCAGTTTCTTATTTCTGAACAAAATGCAATAACCGGGGAAAAAAACAATAGAATAAAATGAGCACCCTGCATTTAGACAAGGTCAAGAACAATTCCACATAAGAGTAACGGAAAAGGCAATAACAATAATAACGTAACAGAATAGCTAAACGCAAACAAAAAACAGTTGGTAGAAATGAAACATTCCATACAACACCAACAACTCGCAAATTCAAGAAAAACTTAGAATCATTCGACACTCCAAACTGAGAGATGCACCAACCAGAAGAACAATGGAAGAGAAGCGGAGAACGAACCTGCCCTCCTCGACCTCGAGGATGGAAGCGAGGGCATGAATCGCCCGGGGGCTAGGGCTGGCTTGGGAGGCGACGATCCTCGAAATCAACCGCTCGGCCCTCGCCAGCACCGCCTCGTCCTCGGCCGCCGCCGCCGCCGCCGCCGCATCCTCCTCCTCCGCCTCCGCCACCACCGCCGCCAAAGCAGCAGCCGCCTCCTCCACTTCGGCTTCCGAATCCATCGGGTGTTGGTGCCGCAATCGCCGCCGGCGCTCTTTCCGGGAGGTTTGGGGGGAAAAATTAACAAAAGGGCAAATTGGAGAGTGACCTAATATGTAACAAGAGTACAGATTTTTCCATTTTTTTAATTTTAATAAATAAATAAATATATATTTATTTATTTATTTTTTATCTTAATATCATTGCACTTTTATTATGAATATTTATGTGCCATTCATATAGTTAATGTTTTAATTTAATATATATTGTTATTATATATCTTTGTCCTATTTATTTTAGTAAAATATAGGTGGTGGTAATTATGTGAGGGGGATGGTGGATGGGTCCTTGTACCAAATGATAAGAAGACGATTTAAGAGAATTATCATCAGAAATACTTTTTGTTAAGTAATATTAAAAAAAGGTATATTGTTAAAATGTAAAAAACTTCCTATAAGTTTTATGTAAAACTACAATTAACGATTTAATGGATGGATAAATTTGATCACCTGTTTTATGATTTTCAGTGTTATGTTTATAAATATTTTTAAAAATTGAGGTATATGTTCAAACTTCAAACAATTGTATGTATTTTATGATTTTTTTACACCTATTTAAAAAAAGTTACTTAATTATTTTGGGTTAACTACAGGGAAAGAGGGGTGAAGTATGTGCGCGTGGTTTCGTGGCCGGTACCACCAGAAGCGTCGCTTATACTTTATGAACCGGTGTGGGCCCTGTTATTGATCACGTGCTATTTGCAGAACGGCGTGTTGGGCTTCGTATATGGGCCCCTTTTTTATTTTAACTTTTATTGGGCCTCCCAGACAGAGAATCATATACATAAATAAATATATAAATAAATATATATATATATATATATTTATAGCCATAATAATGATCAATATAATCCAACAGATTTACTATACCATTGTAACGGCCTTACTATAATGATCAAAAGTTGCCTGTGAAGGAAGGGTTGACAGTTAACGGGCTCGTTTAGATGAAATGCACCATTTTTTTTGATAAAAAAATGAAAATGTGATACATTCTATCAATCTAAGAATACAAAGTGAAGAGAATGGCGAGGCCGAAATGCGCTTTCACTTACCTTTTTTGACATTGGGAGGAATTACCTTATCAAAAAACGAAATGCTATAATCAAAGATGCTTTATGTGTTAGATTATATTATTGTTTTATCAGAAACAATGGTTTCCACGAGTTCAAGACATAAGTATGACTTTATACTAGAAGAAAAGAAGTATATAACATAATTTATACCGAATTGGCAATGCAACAGCTAGAGAAGCTTGGAGCTTAACAACAGCCACATGGTTGTCGGTAACCCCCTTGATATAAAGGTCTGTAATTAGGCGTTTTTACAACGTCAATCGTTATAAAACCATTGTTCGCTTTCCAAAGGCAGGCTACCAGGATAAGAAACACGTTTGAGTTCGGCACACCCAACTCTCCCACTCAAACAAAAATAATAAGGAATTTGGCACAAAAATGGCTAGACAGCGAAGACATAGAATTCCACATATGATAGAACTGCTTTATGAAAGTTCAGAGCAGCTTATTTGCCGTAAGTATCCGGATTTATTTTAAGCTACACATGCAACGGGGAAGTTCTAATATGAAAAGGATGGAAAGACAGGCTACAGAGAGAGCCGAAGCAGCCTTGGTATCCATTTGAGTTCGATTTCCACTGTCTATTGGGGGACATTTCCCTTGTGCAGATGGAACATCTCACTTGGCACCACCTGAAGAACACCCGGTTGCTCTGCAACACCAATGAACCATAGCGATTAACTCTTTGTTTGCAAACAATAAAAAGAAAAATTAAAACATCAATAGAACTTCCAGCAGAGAATACCAATCGGCGCGCACAACAATATTCTAAACCCACATCATTCTGAAATTTCATCCATCCACATTAATATAGGTAGTCAATAGATACAGCAATTATAAGCAGCAAAAGTAATTGCATGCCCTCCCGTGAATAAGAGGTAGAAGGTGCAACTTTCCCACAATAATAATACACATAATCGATGGGTACGTATCCGTTTTAGCAAAACATCAATTCATGCAGTCACCTATTGGCATTTACAGTCAAATATCACTTGCATTCAGTGTGGTAGGCTTGACGAAACAGCTCTTCAAAATCCTCATGCCATCATATAGATAAAGAAACAAACCGAGTAGAGTTGTGATAAGTAGTAGTAGATACATAAAAAATTTATAGACTAAGGGTAAGATTGAACACAACGGAAGCTAATCAATCGTGTAAATATCATACATTCAATCGTGAATGTGATAAACCAAGTCTCTGAAATTAGATATGTGCTTATCACTACAGTCGCACTAAAGCAAAAATGATCATTCATAAATCTTAGCAACATTCAATTAATTGTGGGGAACAATTTTTCACTTTTGAAACAAAAACTTAAATAACACTTTGAATTGGGAGTAAAAAACTAAAAATATAAAAAAAACGCAAAAGGGGAGTAAAAAGTTACAGGCAACATCTATCAACGTCATTGTGATTCACTACAGGACCACAGTATGTCAAATAGACGGATTTGTATTTTTTGCCAAGTAAACATGAAACCCGACAAATTCATTATGTTGAACCCATGACGATCGAGAGTCAACCATCACCTCATTCACAACATCTTAGACAACGTAAAACAGTAAAATTACATTTTGGAACATACGAATGATCATACACATAACCAGAACATGAAAGGGGAAAAAGACGTATTTTATAATACTTACGGTAGATCTCAGCAACCTGTTCAGGAGTAAGCTTGGCGGAGAACCCGCTCGCAACAGTCTTGTAGCTGTACAACAAAGCCTGTTTCGCAGCTTCCTCACTACGCACGCAAGCATGAATCGTGATATAATCATATACATATAACCTCAACATATAAACCAAACGAACAAAATTTCAAACCAGAACAAACAAGAATTTTAGCCAACCATGCAGGTTCAGAGAACAATCGGATGCAAAAAAAATGTAACATGAAGGGAGCATTTCAGAAAGAGACCTTCCAAGGATGGTCGTGAGGGTGCGGATATGGTACGCCTCGGCCTCCTCCTCCTTGGGATTCTCCATGTACACGATATGCACCGCCGCCTCCCCGGCCTTGGCGCCGCTCCCTTCCTCCCCTGCCTTCACCTCCTTGGCCGGATCCGTTCCTGACATGGCTTCCATCGTCGCCACCAACAATGCCACCAGAAGAAGCAGAAAAACGCCGACTTCGAATCCACCCCTCCCCATCTTATATCGTATATATATAAACACAAGGTGGAGGAGGCAATGGGATCGTAATCTGGAGAACTGGGAGTCGAGTCCGCGTCTGATCCGAAGCCGATGACGCCGATCGCTGCAAAGGTTCCTTCCCGACGAAGCCGTCGACGTGCGGCGATGCCCACTTCCCGACGTTTACGTGTGCATTGCTTCCCTGACACGTTGTCAGGGAGCCACGGTGACGTCATATTTACGGCTTCGAACTAAATAAAACGACAAATTTATTTTTTATATAAAAAATATACAAAATTCGATTAATTTCATTAAATTAATTTTGAATGTAAGTGATAATGATTAAAAATTCTATTATAACTATTTTACTGATTTAATAAAGAATTATTTAATTATTTTATTTTACACTATAAATTCCGTTTTTAATTGAATCTTAAACTTCAAATGTTTAATGTTAAAATATCATTTTCATTAAGTTATTAAGGATTTAATTGGTATGAAAATAATATAAATAATTTAAAATTTTAAAATAATCAACCCTATTAAAAATATGCATAATTAGTGTTCGTCCAAATTTTTCACCGCACCCCTCGGCTCAATCATGATGGTTAACCCAGCCAGTCGTGGTTGAACCCGTGGTTATGCCTAATTTAATAGAAATAAGATACGTGAGATTTATTCGGAAGGAGGGAAAGGGGTGGAAGCCGGAACACCAAGCACCAAGGGGTGGAAGCCGGAACACCAAGCACCAAGGGGTGCATGTGTTGGCGTGCAGCACTTCAGCCGGGTGTCTATATAAGGAGATGTTATCCTTGTGTAGAGGGGGAGAAAAAACAAAATCAGATCAAAAGTGATCAAGTGTGGGTGAGTGCCTCCCTGCGTGGAGATGTGAGGTAGTGTCGGGTAAGGGGGATTGCCGGTGTGTGGCTGCAACCAGCCTTGGTCGGGGCCAAGTGCTGGGCACACCCGGTAAGCTGTCGGTGCAGCGTTGTCCACCTGTGACCGAACCATCCAGTTCTATTCCAGCAGCCTCGAGCCTGCGTGCCGAGTGCTGGGGAAGTCCTGTCGAGTGTGTGTGTCGAAATGGCCATCCCACCGAGTGCATAAGAATTGTCTAAGTGTTATTGGATACTTGTGACTCTTTAGTCTCATCCCGCTGTCTCTTTGCGCGGCAAGGGCGCCTCGGTCCCACCGAACCCTTCCAACCCGACGCGGGAACACTCTAACCCGCACCAGCGGACGAACCCGCGCCCGAACATAAATTGGCGACTCCACTGGGGACCGTCAAGAGGTAGCAGTGCAGCTTGAAGAGATAGTGTGGATAAAAGAAAATGGCCCCCGAGACAAGGCATATGGCTAGACAAAGAGGTGCTAGTGAAGGAGAACCTTCTAACGCACCCACAAACCAACCTGAAGTGCAAATACCATCCATCACCAGCATGGGCGAGCCAGTCGCCTTGCAAAATGAAAACCCGAACTCGAACGAACAACTTCGAGAACGGGTTAGACAACTTGAATCGGCACTTGACGATGCACTCGCCTTAAATAGGCGAGCATCCGTCGCAATGGGAAGTGCATCGAGAAGAGAAGATGCCGACCTAGCAAACCGGCGAAGTCCAGACGAAGTGGACCAGCCTGCTAACCCACCGATGACAAGTAGTCTTACGGCACTATTGGAAAGGCCTTTGGCAACCGCTCCAACAAGTGTGGATTTGTCAAATACCCCTCAGGTAGATAATATGTTTTCCAATGTCTCGGGATTTATGTCTCAAGCCTCACCCTTGATAATTTCGTCGTCCGAACCAAGTTGGACGCAACACTACCCAATTATACCCCCAAGTAGGACTGAAATTAGTCCACTACCACAGTCATCATGGTTCCCACAACCACCCCACTACCCACCACCATACCCGTACCCATGGTATAGCCCTGCTATCCCTCAATCATCAGTTTCTATGGCATTTCCACCGCCAATCACCACTGCGGTGTCCGCCTCAACGGCGACGCCCTTGATGTCAATGTTTCAGCCAACAATTCCAGCCACAGTAGCTCCGCTACCAGTTAATTATCCTCCACAAGTCTATCCTGCAACAGTTCCTGTAGCACCAGTCGCACCAGTTGTGCCGATTCAGGATTCTCGATTTGATGAGTTAAAAGCCGCGATGGATGCACAAGCCGCATTAATCGCCGCATTGATAGCTCAAAAGGACAAAGAACCTAGTAAAGTTGTAAAGCGTCTTCGTCCTTTAGCCGATGAAGTTTACACGGAAATTTTGCCGGAAAAATACAAGCGCCCAACTTTTACGAAGTTCGATGGAGACGGCAATCCGGGAGATCATGTCACAATTTTTGAAATTGAGTGTGGAACAATTGTGGCAAATGAAAAATTAAAGTTACAACAATTCCCGGCATCACTTAGCGGTAATGCCTTGAGATGGTTCAATAACCGCCCCTCTGGATCAATCAATTCATGGGATGAATTTGTTGAGCAGTTTACAGAACACTTTCAATCCATGGAAATTCCAGTGACAATAGAACACTTACGACAGTGTCAAAGGGAATCGGGTGAAGGATTTGCTACATATGTGAAAAGATTTAGAAGTCTCGTCATCTCAGATGAAAGAGACCCCTGACATTAAGGAGCTTGTGAAGATTTGTGCAATGAACGCCGGATCAGCTGCATGGTTCTTAAGTGGTGCACAATGCAACACTTTTGAACAATTGTTTGAAAGGATGTTGATTTTTGAAGAACTTGGAAGGGTTTCTGCTTCTCTGAAAAATGCTAAGGCATCAACCAATGCTGTCACTGAACTTGGAGAATCAAGTCGGGAAAAACAATTGGAAGGGCCAAGGAATAACAATGAAGATAGAAAGGTTGCGCCCCGACAACGGCGTGAATGGAGAAATATAGAAGATTACACCTTCAATGTTGGTGATACTGAAAGGTGGTTTGATGTTTTGGTCAAGCAAGGAAAAATCACTCCCTGGATACCGAAGAATCCACCTAAACCGGAAGATGAAAAGAAAGAGAATTTTTGCCGGTTTCATCAAATGCTTGGCCATCCAACGGTGATATGTCGAGATGTGATGGAAAAGATCCAAGAGTTGCTGGACAAAGGAGATATAAAGTATAAAGCTGCTAATGCTAATGTGATGACAGTAAGCCACTTATCCTTACCAATGAAGTCTCATAAAGGAAAAGAGAAACAAGGAGAGGAAATGGATGTCCCGATGGCTAATGTTGAAGACACAAAGGTGTCGCCTGCTTCCACTATAGAAGATAAAGGATGTTCTACACCTCTATCAATCCAAAAGTTTGAAGTCCAAGCTAATCAAGGAAAAAGACTTTTCGAAAAAGATGAGCTTGATAAAGAAAAGATGGAAGATCAGCTTGCTGTCAGAACAACTTCAACACAAAAGGAAGTCAAGTCAAAGATCTCAAAAACAAGACTTCGCTTGATGTGCAGCTTTGGCGGAAAGATAGTAATCCAGGGAAGGAAGCAACACTACTTTGGAGGAGACACACGACTGGTTGTACTGGAGCATGATTGTTCTTATTCAAGTCTTGTCGCCCAAATCAGGGGTACATGTTCTACCAGCATCCCTTTGGTGATTAAGTGTCAGCTACCCGGTGAAAGCTTCAATTACCTTATCACAATCGCCAATGATGAAGACTTGGTAAATGTAATCAAAGAACAAGAGGAGTTCAACACAAGTCATGAATCAACATCTCGTCTCCACTTCTTCGTGTCACCAAAGATGTCAAGATCGCAATCCAACCAGACATGGGACAAGAAGTTGGGGGCTTCAATCAAAATCACTGCTGCTAGAAGGTTTAAAAGAGAAGCAGCCAACAACTCAACAAATAGTAGGAGGCATCATAAAAGATCAAGGTCACCTCCATACTATGGGCAGAAGAAGTTTGATGCCCTAAGGAAAAATCCACAAAAAGAAATTTGGATTTGGAGGCCACGAGTGTCGAGTGAGAGAGTCACTCCTCAAGATCAAAATGATGGTCAATGGCCACACTATAACCCACGAGGAGTCACCTTAGGCTAAATTATAAAAAATAAAAAGAATGAAAAAGAATGAAAAATGAATAAAAATGTTTTGCCGATTCTTCTTTCTCAGATTGCGAAAAATCGGCAAGGGGGCTGATGTTCGTCCAAATTTTTCACCGCACCCCTCGGCTCAATCATGATGGTTAACCCAGCCAGTCGTGGTTGAACCCGTGGTTATGCCTAATTTAATAGAAATAAGATACGTGAGATTTATTCGGAAGGAGGGAAAGGGGTGGAAGCCGGAACACCAAGCACCAAGGGGTGGAAGCCGGAACACCAAGCACCAAGGGGTGGAAGCCGGAACACCAAGCACCAAGGGGTGCATGTGTTGGCGTGCAGCACTTCAGCCGGGTGTCTATATAAGGAGATGTTATCCTTGTGTAGAGGGGGAGAAAAACAAAATCAGATCAAAAGTGATCAAGTGTGGGTGAGTGCCTCCCTGCGTGGAGATGTGAGGTAGTGTCGGGTAAGGGGGATTGCCGGTGTGTGGCTGCAACCAGCCTTGGTCGGGGCCAAGTGCTGGGCACACCCGGTAAGCTGTCGGTGCAGCGTTGTCCACCTGTGACCGAACCATCCAGTTCTATTCCAGCAGCCTCGAGCCTGCGTGCCGAGTGCTGGGGAAGTCCTGTCGAGTGTGTGTGTCGAAATGGCCATCCCACCGAGTGCATAAGAATTGTCTAAGTGTTATTGGATACTTGTGACTCTTTAGTCTCATCCCGCTGTCTCTTTGCGCGGCAAGGGCGCCTCGGTCCCACCGAACCCTTCCAACCCGACGCGGGAACACTCTAACCCGCACCAGCGGATGAACCCGCGCCAGAACAATTAGATTATTACATATATAAAATAATAATAAGCAAATTCAAAAATTAATATCTAAGGAGTAAGTAGACAACAATAAAAAATAATGAAAAAAAGAAAAGTTTAATAATTAATTTATTTTGTATATAAATTATATATAGTTATATTTAAGTGAAACGTCCGCATAGGCTTCAACGTGTGATTAAGTAATTTATTTACAATGTGCAATTAAATTTTTAAGTTGATTTTTTTATATAAAGGGTAAACAAGTGGCCTACTTAATGATAATTATAATTAATTTTAATATAAAATATAATAAATATTTATTATTTTTTTAAAAATATTTTTTTCTCAGAAAGATGCGCTATCAAGTTTTTTTATATCATTTACATATATCCGTAATTTGTACTTTTTATTTTGTTTTCATTAATTTATAATAATGCTTTAGCATGGTTTTTGATAATTATAATAATTAATATTTTACAAGGGAGAAAATAGTTTAGATAATATTTTATATAAAATATAAAAAATAATTTAATTATATACTAACTATTTAAGTAATGCTAACATAATAAAAGTTTGGTTAGATATAATTGATAAATTAATTAGAGTACATTTGCTTGTCGTAAATTTACATTAAAAAATGTAAAATTTGAAAATAAAAAACTTTAC